>JAKWIY010003052.1:8145171-8208565 GCA_027704805.1 Solanum corneliomulleri
AATCAGTAAGATTCTTTAGACACATATTAATAACAATTCTTCTTTAAGTAAAATATTTCATATATTTTTTCTAATCTGTTTTTGATTCTAGTTTCTCTGCTAGTTCTAATTTTCTAATTTGTGAAAATGTTCTTAAACTTTGTTGTCTTACAAAGTTTTTTAAAGTTTTGTTCGGAGTATGTTAGGAATACAAGATTAACAACACAATGAACTACCTTTTTTGCATTCATACATTGTTTCTCTTTCCCAACATTCATGTCTTCATCAAAAAAAGCTTTTAATGAAGATATGTATGTTTGAAAGGAGGACCAACTTCAAAAAAGTAGTTCGTTGTAGGGAAAAATGAAGTCTAGAGAGTAATCTAGTACGAATTTAAAAAATAAATGGTCATCATTAAGTTTATAATCTCCGTTAGTTCTAGGTCAATTGTAATGTCATTATAAATTTCTGAAGTATTAAATGCAAGGTGAAACCTGTCACATTGCATGCGAGAAAATTTTTTGCTTTCTTTAATTCTTCCTCTTCAAAGTTATAGTTTAGAAAAGCATATAAAAGAAAGGGAGAACTATTTCTAGAGGGTGAAAATTGGGCTAGATACATGGACAAATTTATAAGTGACAGTTGAAAAGGTGGCATATTAGATGTGACACAAGAATTGGAACAGTGGTAGTAGTTCATCTATCTCCGAAAGTGAGATATCATTCATAAGGTACCGAAACTATAGCTTTGATTGGCGATCGACCATTACAGTAAATTGTAATTTAGAAAGAATTGGATTATATGTCCACATCCAGTTCTATTTTTTAATTAAAGATTTCAATATTTAATTGATCAAAATTTAACTGAAGTATCATCTAAAATATCAAGTTTCTAAAGTTTACAAAGAGGAAGAGAGTTGAGCTTAGAGAGAGTTGAATTGTATGTCGACATCAAGTTTGGCACTTAAACAACAACTTAAACCCCTCTGTACCTCATTTGTGTATTGACGACCAAAAAACTATCATTTTTATCAGATATATCATATTCATATATCATATATAAAAGAAAACCCTAGTCCGCCTATGTGGCTCCACCACAAATCGGAATTCCCTTTTAATATATTGATTTCCAAAACATGTCTTTCCCTTTCATGAAAAGTTATGACTTTTATGATTATTTGTATCTTTTATGAAAAGTTATGACTTTTATGAAAAATTACGACTTTTATGAAAAATTACGACTTTTATTAAAAATTGCGACTTTTATTAATGGAATTCACCTTTCTGAAGGGTTGGAATTTTTCCAAGGAGTTGTGACAATAAGCATTCGTTCACAGTACATTTTACTGTCTATAAAATATAGGGATATCATGTCACTATTATTTGGTTTTTTTTTCGCCATGGGCTAGTCGAATTCAAATAGATTAATTAAGTTTCTTATGAAGTTTTTTTCATTCCTCAAAGTTTTCTTTCCTCATATTTCATGAAGTTTGAACTTTACTATAAGTCATACTGATTCATGTAACTATAGCAAATTTTTTTAGCTATTTTTGTGACATTTTTTAAACTTTGTTAAAAATTTCAGCAAGCATGATTGAAAATTATCATATATTTTTGTCCATTTCTATAGGCTTCTTCATATAAACAAAGAATTTAATTTTAACACCATTGTGACATAATTGATCTTGCACCTGCTATGTCCACAACCCATAACATTGTTGAAATTATTGAATTAATTACATTTGGTCCTTTAGTAAACAAAACTTTTATTTTTTGCCACTATGACTTTTAGGTTTTTTTCACTATAGGGGAATCTAATTTAACTACATTAATTAACCTTCTTATGAAGAGTGTTTCATTCCTCAAAGTTTTCTTCCTCCTATTTCATAAAGCTTCATCTTTTACTGTTAGTCATAGCGATTCACGTATCTATTGTAATTTCTTTTTGCTGTTTTGGTGACTTGTCTGAACGTTTTCAATTAATTTGTGAACTTCAAACTTGGATACAGCCAGCCTGACTAAATTTTTGAAAAATATGTTAAGAAACATGTATTTTTCTTCCTTATTGTTAGGAAATAAAGGACATCCTTATTGGTGGATATTTCTGAGTTCAAGTTCTCACAAAATTATGCTGTGACATTTTAATATGTTATGCGTCATGGTTTAGAATATCCTGTTGGTAACATTTCAATTTGGATAACACCTAGTGCTTGGTTCTTAATAGCATTAATTTTTTTAATTGCATACTTGTCACACCCTTAGCATACACCGTGGGCGGGATTGACACTCGTTTACCATTGTTGGCCTAGAGTGGACCCTTGGCCTGATTTATTCAACTCAGCGGAAGACAAAAATACACTTATAATGATACAAGAACTTATGTAAACTGAATAATAAAATAAATGGGAATGTCTTAAAGATTTAAACATTCTACTTGACCAAAATGGCAACCCATGTCTATAACATAAGAATGAAAATGTAAAAACTACTGAACTATTATTTGTCTACGAAACCTCTAAACTGACTGAGATGGATGTTGGGACAAAACCCACAGTATCCTATTAACCTAACTAGAAAGCAATAGAAGATGTCCTCCGGAGTGCAAGGAGGCTCACCAACTGACTCCAGAGTGCTCGACTTGGTCAAGGGTGCGCTGGATGCCGATTCTCGTTACCTCTATCTGCATCATAATACAATGTAAGCCAACTGACATAAAGTACATTGGATGTATGAGTATGCGAGTTTAAATGATGATACAACATAAGCTTGAAAGAGATTCTGAAATAAACACTTACCTTGGCTTTTCTCAACTCATGAATACATACTAAACTCATTTCATTATAAAGAAGGTTAAAACAAGTGAAATATAAAGAAAAACAGTTTAAAAACATGTTATAAACTTTGTGCAAAGATACAAGAAAATCTTAGATGTATGTAAATATTTAATGAACGGATGTATATTAACATAAAATAATTGATATGAAATTTCTCTAACCTACATCTATTACATAAGAGTTATAGTGATGATACAACACTCTAACTCACGTTGCTAGTGCATCCTTTTACCCGACCAAAGGTATAACACCTTAACTTCCTAATGGATCCACTAGTCTACTGCGAAAACGATTCATCTAAAACGTATGACCCTTTTTTACCCATGATGACTACATAGTTTAGGGGGGGCTGTGAGTTGTCTGAACTATCTGCCATATCAATGCTCGCTACTACTCCCAGAATATACTAGCTTTTATGTTTCTAAAACATATTTACTTATGTGGTTTGAGATTAGTTCTCAAAAGAAGGTCATCTTTGAAATCTCAGATTCTCTATTTGCTTCATTTAGAAAGCTATTTCTCTTTTCTAAAAACTAGCCCGAAGGCTCTTTGGAAATCTCAGTTCCCATTGTTGTTTAAATGTGAAAACAATTCTTTTACACCTCTTTGGGAATACATAGTACCCGTATACTTGTTTGAAGAAATAACTTCAAACTTCACTTTTTACTTAACTCAAAACTTAAGTCTTAAAACAAAGTTAAAACGTTTGTAAAAGAATTAGGAAAACTTTAAATGATTCATCAATGTGTAACTCTTGATTTAACTTAACTTTAATTCTTAACTACTTTTGACTTGACTCTTAAATGATCCTTGAAATTGAATTATGGATTCAAGGATTACGATTTCTTTTTAGAAAGATCTCATGATGTTTAGGATTGATTCTAGATAGATAGACATGGAAAAAATCCGAAAAACAATATTTAGAGGTAGCTTCGCGATGCGGAGGCATTTTTAAATTCTGATTCTGAAAATGTCTTTTGAGGCAGAACACTTTGTGTCAGCGCAACGAGGCCGAGCAGAAATTTTTATTCTGGGAACAGGTAGCCCGACGCGCTCCTATGTCCAAATTTCACTCGTCGAAGTTTCTACTTCGTTTTCTTCTCCAATTCACCCAAACTCGGTTTTTTTCCTACATTTCTTTTACATAGAGATACCCAGAAAATGTACCTAAGAACCTAACCCGAAACGACCCCATAATGCGACGTAACGAACTCAAAAACTTCACAACTTAGGCAATTAAAGATTAACATATGAAATCAAGAAGTAGGCATCATGGTCATACATATTTTAATGCTTTTAGGACGAATCCAAACCGAAATAACATATTTGACACGTGGGAGATCCCAATGTTATGAGAACATCAGATACCTTCATAGGGATCACCCTCGAAGAATTCAACTCGTAAAGTTTTACGTTCTTGGTGAATTCTTAACTTCTCTCCCTTTGTTTTTTCTTTTCTCTCTTCTCCAATTCCTAAGAGTATTATGAATTTTCCAAACTGAGACCTTTTTTTTACCCAAATAAACCCCTATGAGGAAATAGGAAATTAATTGGTGAAAATACTAGTTTGCCCTTCCCTAAATCTGGATCGAGACTTTGCCCAATCTAACAACTAACTTCCGAAGGGCATAACTTTGTCACACGATATCGAAATCGCGTAAACTCGGTGGCATTAGAAAGATCTTTCCAAAACAAAATTCAACCATATCAAGAAATACCTCTAAAGAATCATGATCTAGATGTTATGGCTGTTTGAAAATGTCCAAATCTCACTTTAACTTAGACAAAATTTTGGGGTTTGCCTTTTTCTTTCTAAAAATGATTATTTTAGTTTCTTAGCTATTTCGAGTTGCGAGATGTCACATTACTATAACCATAAGAAAAACTATGATTCAATTCCAAATAAATTGGGGTCGGTGATATAAAACTTAAGCAATAGTAATGATTATTTTGAGACAACGAGAAAAACCATTTATGACACTGATTAACAATTTTATGGTCATTTTTAACATATACATGATATGACATACTACACGACTAATGGGAGTTAGTAAGAAAGGAGTTGAAGGTCAACCATTTGAATTTAGTTAGTTATGTTTTTGTATGGACGTGATGTTCCAACTTACTTGAGAATGTTGTTGTTCTAGGATTTTTGGTCTCTTCTTTAATGTACGATATTGTTATTTATTACTTCTTGGAATTTAGAAAATGTTATTACTTCTGACACAGAATTTTCATTGAGATTTTCAGAGACTTCTTTCTTATACTAAAATCTCTCTATGACTCATATTGTTATATAACAAAAACAAAAATTTTAAAAAACATATAGTTCTTTAATATTTAAGAGAACACTTTGCATTAAGATAAAATGTTCATGACAGTGTAACATATGTATCAAAAATATGGATATTATCGAATAATCATATGTAGTCTACATAAAATAGTCCAATCCCGTGTGAAGCACGAGTAATTTACCTAGTATATATGGAGAACCCTAAGCCCACCTACGTGGAGCCACCACAAATCAGGATTCCCTTTTAATTTATTTTATTCCCAAAATTAGTCTTCCCCTTTATAAAAAGTTGTGTCTATTATGAAAAGTTGTGCCTTTTATGAAAGGTTGTAACATTTTCGATGGGTTGTAACTTTTCCAAAGAGTAGTAATCTTTTTGAAAAGTTGTGACTTTTATGAATAGTTGACACTTTTATGAAAGGTTTGTGACCTTTCCGAAGGATTGTAACTTTTTTAAAGAGTTGTAACCTTTCGATAACACACAATAATAATTTGTTCGCACTTCCCTTAGTTGTGTATAAATAGAGGACCTCTCTCTTATTTTAAAACAACGAAAATTTTGAACTATTTTCTCCTCTTCTTCTTATGGGCAATGAGCTGTGTACATTGCTCTGGTTGAATGACTCATTGACACCATTATTTTTGTATCAATACAGTTGTGAATAGAATATTATATCTTCAAATGATCTATTCCTTTAAACATGTTACTAAAGGAGAATAATTTCCTTAAGGGAACATTGTGCATTCAATGAGCTTGATTTTTTCCATTCTGTTTAATTATATTTTTGAAGATCCAGCTATATTTTTTACATTCATTAATTTATGCTTATATTATAAATTATTTTTTTTAGTATATGCCTTGAACTTTGTTGTTAACGTTTATGAAAATTTATTGTTATAAGTATTTGTTATTACAATTAAATAACAAACGTTAATTGGGTAATCAGGCAAGTTTTCACTACTTAAATTGTTGAAGGTACAATAAAAAAAACCCTTAAAAATCTATAATTTCTTCATCAACAACGTCATTCCTTCAGATACAAGGATGTGATTTAGTGTTCTTTCAAACATCATCTGACCGATAATAAATTTGCATATCCATACCTTTTGGTTTTATGCTATTGTGATCTATTTTACTAAATCTTGTCAGTGGATATTATGAGTACGTTATGATTGAAAGTTGATTGAAGTGTTGGTTAATTTTTTTGGTATGTTATTAAAAAAAAATTGGAATTTTCTGGTTAGAATGATTTATTATCATCACTAGATATTTCATAGTTTACACCCTTTTCTGTATGTTTTTTCTCGTTGTTTTGTTGTTTCCTTAAAATTGTATTGATTATTTTTCGTTTGATATGTATATTATCTCACTTGGACACAACTTTCTGTCCTTTTAATGTTTTTCTTTTTTCCTACTCATACGGATCTTCAAAATATTTTTGGTGTGAGTTATGACTATTTTAGGCAAACATAATTTGAAGATTATGAAACAAAACCGATTCTAAATTGAATTAATAAATTAAACTACAATAAATATGTTTATTAAGATAGCTTTGTTGTCTTTCATGTCCCAAGTCATTGTTGAGCGTTTGAGTTGTCAGGGTTAGACTCATCTTGGATTTGTTAATGTTCAAGAATATTTCTTTTAGCTGAGTGTAGAATCCACCATTTTATTTACTTGTACTTTCATAATGAAACAATTATAACATACATATTTTTGAATAATTTTATTTAGAGTAATAAACTAAAAATAACAAAAATACATGAATGTTTCACCTCACAGAAGATGCCTCTAAAAAAATTATTTATGTTGTTGTGGTGTACATTTATTAACGGTCTTAAATTACTTAAAACTAATAATGACTATCAAAAACTTTCAGGGAGACAGTTAAATTATGTACTAAAATATAAAAATTGATGCTTAATTCCTACATTAGAACATCACTCAATTTTAACAAGACAATTATATCATCAAACATATATTATGATAAATCAAAGGGACACGATATACCAAGAAAAACTAGCCTTAAGACACTTGACATTGTGGTCTAAGTAAAATCTCCTAAAGCTATCGTGGTAGAGCATTGCAACATGGCCGAACATAACTTTCCTAGGTGATGAATAGGACAACATGAAACTATTTAGAGAATGGATACTAACTAGAGGAAACTTACTGTAAAATTCAAAAATTTGTCAGAGTGGATAAGTTTTTGTATTTTGTAGTTAAACTTACTCTAAAATGAAGTATACAAGAATTGGATTTCATGTCGAAATCTAGTTCTACGTTTTAAAGAAAGAGTTTAAAATGTAATGGATCAAAGTTTGACTGTAATATCATCCAAATGTTTAGGTTCTAATAGTTAACAAAAAATAAGAGAACTGGAGCTTAGAAAGCATTAGAATGTATAGTTTTACAAAAACTTAAAACCATGCCTGCATCATTGGTATGTTTTCCTTTTTGTTATGAGCTGAGGAGGTTTGATTGCAGCGTGCAGCTGTAAATCAATTGTGAACACGTACTGCACATTATGTCAAACAATCGCACTTCCATTTCAATTTTCAAGAAAATATACCACAGAGAAACATGGGTATTGGTGGTACTCCTAAAATCCCCTTAAGCTATTGGCCAAAGAAGAGGAACATGGCTGAGAATAACTCTACTTGATGATAAATAGGAAAACATCAAACTATTTAGAGAATTGATAATACATGTGGGAATTATGTATAGGTATCATTGTAACGTTACTGATATGAGGGTAACTCATCACATTGAGAAAGGAAATAAGGATGTACTACTCATTAGTAGTGTGGCATGTTGTGCGGTCTTGTTGGCCTTGATTATAGATGCTGGGACTGGGTTCACTTCCCATGTTTATAAGTTGTTGCCTGTTTTTCTTCACAAGGTCTCTTATAACTTGAATAGCATTTTGTTTATTTATTTATTTTATAGGTTTGTGAGATCTCATATATATATATATATATATATATATATATATATATATTATTTTATATACATATCATTTGAGTTAAGTATACTCTTGAGTTTAGAAAAACCAAGGTAAGTTACTTTAATCCCCTCAAGCTTAAGTCGTTGTTTAGCTCTCCAACTCGCATACTATTACATTCAATGTGTTGATGCCAGTTGGCCTATATCGTTTTATGAAGCAGACATAGGTATGCAGGATCAGCACGCAACGCTTCATTGATCTAGATTGAGCTTCAGAGTTTATGGAGAGCCTCATTTCATTTTAGAGGACATACTTTTCATTTCTATATTAGCTTAATTTTTAGGATGTTGTGAGGTCTGTCCCGACATCCCTCTATAGACATTTTATAGGCTTTGTAGACTAGTATTTTAGTTTGGAGTTGTTTTCAATTATTAAGACTCAAGTACTGTCATTTTAGCGAAAGTTATGACATGAAGTATTTCCCTTTTATTATGTTGGACTCGGGTCACTTCATAAGAGAATACCCAAATAATAAGCAAGATGGTGAAAATATGCACAACAGAGCCCAATCTTCATCAGTTTCTCCACCAAAGAGAGTTGCACCCAGAGGAGCTTCTTCAGGTACAGGTGGAGGGCAAATTGCCTCTATGCAATTACTAGCCGCCAAGAGCAAGAGTACTCTCCTGATGTTGTTACGGGTATGATCAAAGTATTTAATTTTGATGTTTATGTTTTATTAGATCCAGGAGCAAGTTTATTTTTCTAACTCCTTATGTTACAAATCAGTTTGAAATTCTCCCTAAAAAACTTTGTGAACATTTCTATTTTTCTACACCTGTTGGGGAGTCTATTCTAGTGGAAAGAGTCTATTGTGATTGTCTTGTTTCCATAAATCACAAGAGTTTCATGGATGATTTAATAGAATTAGGCATGGTAGATTTTGATGTCATTCTAGGTTTGGACTGGTTCCATGCCTGTTATGCATCAATAGATTTTAGAATTCGAGTTGTAAAATTCCAAAGTCCAAATGAGCCAGTCATGGACTGGACTAGTAGTTCAGCAGTGCCTAAGGGTCGCTTCATTTCGTACCTTAAGGCGGGGAAGTTGGTTTCTAAGGGATGTATCTATCACTTAGTATGAGTTAATGACTCAAGATTTGAGGTACCTTCCCTTTAGTCTATTCCTATAGTTAGTGAGTTTCCAGAAGTTTTCCTAGATGATCTACCCAGAGTCCATCCCGAAAGCGAGATAGACTTTGACATATATGTCATCACAAATACTCGTCCTATCTCTATTCCGCCATACATAATAGCACTAGCAGAGTTAAAAAGTTAAAGGAGCAGTTGAAGGATTTGTTAGATACAAGCTTTATTCGACCGAGTGTCGCACCTTGGGGCGATCCGGTCTTGTTTGATAGGAAAAAGGATGGGTCCCTTAGGTTGTGTATAGAACGCCGCCAACGGAACAAGGTGACCATCAAGAAAAAATGTCCTCTTCGAAGGATAGGTGATCTCTTCGATCAACTTCAGGGTGCTTGTTTCTTTTCCAAGATTTACCTCAGATCAGGCTATCACCAGTTGAGAGTAGGTGATCTCTTCGATCAACTTCAGGGTGCTTGTTTCTTTTCCAAGAATTACCTCAGATCAGGCTATCACCAGTTCAGAGTTAGGGAATGTGATATTCCCTAGAAAACGTTTAGAACAAGGTATGGGCATTATGAATTTCTTGTTTTGTCCTTTGGTTAGACTAACGCAATTGCAAAGTTCATGGATCTTATAAATAGAGTCTTCAAACCTTATTTGGATATGTTAGTCATCATTTTCATTGATAACATACTAATTTATTTAAGAAATGTAGTAGATCATGTTAGTCACCTAAGAGTTGTTCTTCAAACTTTGAAAGATAGGAGTTGTATGCCAAGTTCTCCAAATTTGAGTTTTGGCTTAAGTTTGTGGCATTCTTAGGCCTCATTGTTTCTGGTGAAGGTATTAAAATTGACACTCAGAAGATAGAAGCAGTTCAGAGTTAGCCTAGACCCACATCTCCGATAGATATAATGATTTTCTTGGGTTTGGCTGGGTATTATAGGAGATTTTTTGAGGGATTCTCATCTATGTTTTCTCCTTTGACCAAGTTAACTCAGAAGGCAGTCACGTTTCAATGGTCTGAAGCTTGTGAGAAAAGTTTTCAAGAGTTGAAAAATATATTGACTACCGCTCCGGTTTTGACCTTACCAGAGGGTACGCAAGGCTTTGTGCTATATTGTGACGCATAAAGAGTTGGCTTGGGCTGTGCTAATGCAAAATGGCAAGGTTATAGCTTATGCTTCCAGGCAGTTAAAAGTTCATGAGAATAATTATACAACTCATCACTTGAAATTGGCCGCAGTAGTGTCTGCATTATAGATATGGCGTCATTATTTATATGGTGTTCATGTGGATATATTCACTAATAACAAGAGCCTCCAATATATGCTCACTCAAAAAGAGCTCAATCTCACACAGAGAAGGTGGTTGGAATTACTTAAGGATTATGACATTAATATCATTTACTACCCAGGTAAAGCTAATGTAGTTGTTGATGCCTTAAGCAGGCTCTCCATATGAAGTACACCCCATGTCAAAGAAGAAAAAAAAGGGAGATAACAAAAGATGTGCATAAACTTGCATATATGGGAGTCAGAATTATGGATTCCATAGAAGGAGGCATAATACTAATAAATGGAGCTGAATCATCCTTGGTGTCAGAGGGGAAAGAGAAGCAAAACCAAGACCCTATTCTACTAAATTTGAAGGCAAGTGTCGATCAATGAGTATTGGCTTTCGAACAAGGGGGAGATGGTGTGTTGAAATATCAAGGCAAATTATATGTACCTAAGGTGGATGGACTTCAAGAGAGGATCTTGGAGGAGGCTTATAGCTCCAGATATTCCATTCATTCGGGTTCCACTAAAATGTGTCGTGATTGAACGAGGTATATTGGTGGGAAGACATGAACAAAGATATTGTTGAATTTGTTTCCAAGTGTTCAAATTGTCACCAAGTGAAAGTAGAACACCAAAGACCAGGAGGTAAGCTCTAAATATAGAACTTCCAGAATGGAAGTGGGAGATGATTAATATGGACTTCATCACAGGCTTGCCAAGATCGCGAAGGCAACATGATTCCATTTGGGTGATTGTCGACAGAATGACAAAGTCAGTCCATTTCTTGCCGGTCAAAACTACATTTTTCGTAGAGTATTATGCTAAGTTGTACCTTCAGAAAGTGGTAAGACTTCATGGAGTTCCAATCTCCATTATTTCATACAGGGGTGCATAATTTATTGCACCATTCTGGAAATCTTTTCAGAAAGATTTGGATTCTAATGTGAATTTGAGCACTGTTTTTCATCCTCAGACAGATGGACAAGCAAAACGCACTATCCAGACCTTAGAAGATATGTTGAGAGCTTATGTTATCGACTTCAAGGGAAATTGGGATGATCACCTAACTCTCATCGAGTTCGCTTACAACAATAGTTATCATTCAACCATTCAAATAGATCCATATGAAGCTCTTTATGGGAGAACATGCAGATCTTCTATTGGCTGGTTCAAAGTTGGTGAAGCAAGGTTGATAGGACAATATTTAGTTCACCAAGCTATAGAGAAGGAGAAAGTGATTTAGGAAAGTTTGAAAATGGCAAAAAGTCGCCAAAGTCCTACACAGATGTTAGAAGAATGTCATTAGAGTTTGAGGTAGATGATTGGGTGTATCCTAAGGTGTCACCTATGAAAGGAGTTATGAGGTTTGTTAAGAAGGTGAAGCTATGTCCCTGGTATATTTGACCTGATAGAATCTCCGAGAGAGTGGGCAATGTGGCGTATGAGTTGGAGCTACCCCAAGAATTAGAAGCGGTTCATCCGGTATTTCATAATTCTATGATGAAGAACTATTTGTGTGATCCTTCATTGATAATACAAACAGAGAATGTGGGGATTAAGGATAACTTATCCTATGAAGAAGTTCCGGTTCAGATTTTGGATCGGCAAGTTCGCAAGTTGAGGACAAAAAAAGTTGCCTCACTCAAGGTCCTTTGGAGAACCAATTTTTTGAATAAGCGACTGAGGAAGAAGAATAGGATATGAAGAAGAGATATCGATATCTCTTTGAATCTGGAGAGGAGGTAAATCAAGGTATTAAACTCTCTTCGTAACACTTTATGAGGTTATGTATAATCATGTAATACTTGTTTGTGTTGTGAAGTGTCGAAATGAAAATTTTATCCATAGCTTAGAGAAAAATTGTCATTCGAGGAAGAATGTTATCAAGGGGGATATATTGTAACATCTCATGTAGACAGACTAAAATTAAGCTAAGAAAAGCAAGGAGAAACAAACTTGGGGAAAAAATGGGAAAATCTTGAAAATTTCCAAATTTCAAAAATGAGTTTTGCTCATTTTAAATGGCCATAATTTCCTTCTCTGGAAAATTTTTTGGAGAGTTCTTTACATGGATGGAAATCTCATTAGAAGATCATCCCAACGACGCCAAAGTTTTCAAATTTCCGAGGTCGTGTGAGTGATATATGACCTTCGGAAGATGGGCTATTGAGCAGGGAAAGTTTGAAAACCGGATTTAGGAAGGGTGTTTTGGTATTTTTCTTAACTCAATTAATTATTTCATTTTGAGTAACATGTTGGGTTCTAAACTGATCCATTCATTTTACACACTTAGAAAATAGACTAGGGTTTTGAAAGAAAGGGGAAAAGAGGAGAAGAAAGAAGAACACCAAGTTTAGCATCGTTGACTTCGTCGGGGATGATCCCTATCAAGGTATGTGAGATCATTTGTGTTAGGTTACTTCACCTACACGCCAATTTATTCAATTCAGCCAACTTATGGGTTATTTTATGTTACGAGTTAAGATCTTGAAAAAAAGTTCTGTTTTCTTATTGATTGGATTGTTGTTGTCGTTGTTGAGCAGATTGTTGTTAATTTGAGTTATTTTGGGTTGAATTCAGAATTTATTGATAATACCACTGGTCCCAATCATTTTGGAAATGATCTAAGAAGTTTTGGAGAGGTTAGAGATGGAAAACGAGTTGAAGTATTTAATAGACACATCTGGGTAGGGGCAGGCACGGCGCGCTGTAGTGTGCCAGAAATTGGCCTTGGTCGACCAAGGCATGGTGCGGCGCGCCACTTGTGTGCTAGAAAAAGGCCTCACTCAACTGAGGCTAGCGCGGCACGCCACCAGTACACCAAACCTGGCATTTTTCATCCACTTTTGTCATACCCCGAGCTACCCACCAGACACGGACATAGAACCTAGGACCACAAGGATCCCAAGCTAACCCTGTTGGCATGATCATGAGCATACTAAAGATAATAAACTGAATGTGGAAGCTAAATCATAATTTAAACTGAAAAGAACGGGAATAACCATATTCTATAAATGAGATATTTGAAAACAATGAGTTTAATACAAAGGAAATATTAACTCAATACCAAGCTGAAACTATTTATGTCTGAAATAAGTCTCTAACTGACTAGAAATGCTGGGACAACCCCCAGCTAAGTCTAGCAAAACAAAACTAAATGACTAAAATACTGAAATGAAATCATGACTATTGTCCTCAGAGAATGATGACTCACCACTAAATCTGCTAAACTAGAGGTCAAAAAATCAATCTAAGCGTGATCTGGATGTTGAGAACCTGAACCTACATCACGATAAGATGTAGTGCATGTATACCTCACTACTTGAAGGTACTGAGCATGTAGTATAGCGAAAAGCTAAAATAAAACATAACTGAACAAGCATAAAGCAAGTATAATAATCTGAACATGATACACTGAATTGTGAGCTAACTGAATGCAATGACAGATTTATAATATGCTAGGACTGAATACTGAATATATTGATAAATGGTCAATGCAATAGAGTCTGACTGAACTTTGATAGATATTAATAATCAACAATAAAACCACATGAGCTAAATGTTGAGTCTGATGTATACACCCCATCGAGAGGACCTAATATACCTGTCAGAGGTATAAAGGCATGCTGGCGTGTTCAAAACTGATTACCCACAGAGGGGACTTACAACCTATTTGGCTAGTAGTTCTGGGACTGATTGGGTACACTGAACCCTAGTCCAACTCTGTATTATGCTACTCCCAATGTATTATGTGATTAACTAATTATGACTGAGTTTTTGTAAATATTGGATAGCTCAAAACTGAATACACAAACTGAAAATGCAACAAGTAATCTGGTAAGTATGCATTTATAACTGAGCAATAAATATTTGAAGTAATTAAAATATCTAACCTAGCATGTGTAATTCAAGAACTAAAGAAACACATAGCTAGGGTTCTTAAATTCATGAGATATATTGAATAATAACATAGAAATATAATTTGGAATCTATAACTAATTAATTCGTGAAGTTTTGTTAAAGTTATGTAAATCCTTAGTCTAATCATGATATGGGAATCAAGAATCTAACTAAAAACTAGGGAGCCAATGGGTGAAGGAACCCACTAGTGAATTTCCACATACCAGGTTATTAAATTCATGGAAATATTCAGATTTTGGGGCTAGAACTGCTGGAACCTTGCTGTGTTCTTGAACCAGTGGTTTTAACCTTTTTCTCCTTTCTAACTTCTCATTTTCTAAGTTATGATTTAATAGTTTGACTTAGATAAATTTTTATTATGTTTCAGGCTTAAACGGACTAAAATCAGATGATTTAGGGTCAAAACAGCATATCTTAGGGTTTAAATGAAGTGGGAAAAGACCAAAAGACCCCTGATTTAATTGTTGTCGAACCAAAAAACGACCTGTACTGATGGGTCATCGCTCAATGGACGGTCCGTCGTTTGGTTCTATAGGTTGGGTCTGTTCGACAGGCCTTTACAAAAAATGGGCATAACTTTTTACTCGGAGATCTTATTTTAGCTAACTCGGTGGCTATGAAAACATAATTCAGCCATCTATAATTTTATATGTAATCGAACACCTAATTCATTATGTTATAAGATTTATGATCAATTGAAGTTGAACAAGCTCCAATTTCCCCTAACTATTTGTTATTTTTACCTACGGTCAACCTACAGTTCGTAGGTCCATCTGCGAATTGTACTGGTCAATCGTGGTTCTTGTAAGAGAGTGGGTAAATTGGTTCTTGATCGACGAACATAGACTACAGACCGTAGTATGACATATGGACCGTAGGCCTGTCCGTCGTTCTACACTTAGTCAAATTTTTTGGGATGCATTTTAGGAGAGTTTCAGTCACAAACAAAGGATGTGTAGTCCATGTCTGTCGATGGTAACCGTCGATTGCACCTGCATATTTCTCAAAAAGATTATTTCTGGATGTTTTAGATACGGGGTGTTACATTATATCCCTCTTGGAAATATTCGTCTTCAAATGAAGACTAAACTAGCTGAAATAGAGGGAGAGAGTTGCAATCCCAAATACTAAACAATGAGAACTGAGTTTCTAACTGACTTGAGTTCCGAGAACATGCAAATACGTTGAAAATGCAAGTAAAAACTGAGGGAATATGATTTAAAGGCTGAATTCATGCATGACTGACTGAAAACCGAAAAGGAAATATTACCTTAAGCTGGAGTAGAATAAGAATGAAAGAGGTGAGGATACTTGGCTTTCATGGCTTATTCTGCTTCCCAAGTCGATCCTTGTACGGAATGACTCCTCCAGAAAACCTTTACTGAAGCGACTTCTTTATTTCTCAATCTTATAACCTGACGGTCAAGAATCTCAACTGGTACATCCTCATAGGAAATACTATCTCTCACCACCACACTCTCTAATGGCATTAAAGAGGTTGGATCCCCCATAAACTTCTTCAACAGTGAGATGTGGAAGACGATTGTCAACTCTAACTCATATGTCACCTTGCCAACCCTTTTTAAGATCTTGTAAGGGCCTATATTTTTGGACCTGAGATTTCCTTTATTTCCAATCCTCATCACTCTTTTCATAGGTTACACTTTCTTTAAACCTAATCATCAACTTGGAACTCTAGTTCCCTTCGTCGAACATCTGCATAAGATTTCTGACGACTTTAGATTGTCTATCTCTAATGAGTTGCACTTTCTCCATAGCATAAAGGAGTGAATCTTGCCCTATCAAAGTTGTTTCACCTACTTCAAACCAACCAATAGGAGATCTACATCTACGCCCATACAAAGATTCATAAGGGGCCATTTGAATGTTTGAATGGTAGTTATTGTTGTAGGCGAATTCAATAAGAGGAAGGTGACCATCCCAACTACCCTTGAAATCGATCAAACAAGCTCTCAATATATGCTCTACGGTCTGAATGGTACGCTCTACCTGTCCATCCGTCTGTGAATGAAATGATGTGTTAAGTTTAACTTGAGTACCAAGACCCTTCTGAAATGACTTCCAGAAATTAGAGGTAAAGTGAGGACTTCTATCAGCGATGATAGACAAAGGAACCCCATGCAACCTCACAATTTCACTAATGTAAAGCTTGGCATAGTCCTCTGTTGAATATGTAGTCCGACCGCTAAAAAGTGAGAAGACTTAGTCATACTATTAACTATCACCCAAATGGAGTCATGTTGTCTACGAGTACGAGGTAACCCTGTGATGAAATCCATATTGATCACATCCAACTTCCAAGTAGTAATATCTATGTTTTGAGTCATACCTCCTGGTTTCTAATGTTCTACCTTGACTTGCTGGCAATAAGGGCACTTACTCTCAAAATCTTTTATATCCCTCTTCATGCCATTCACATCTTAGTGGTACTTGGATGAATAGAATATCAGGATTTATGGGCTTTTGCAAGGATATGATTTCATAACTCACTCACATCAGGGACGCACAAACTACCGTGGTAGCAAAGTACACCATCTCCCCCTCAGGAGAAAAGCTCCACTCTGATTATGGACTGCACATTTAAGTTCAAGCAAGATTGGATCACTGTCTTCCTTTTCTTAACATCCACTACTGATATATCGTGGTTTCACGGTATTATTAATACTTTTTCCTTAAGTTTAGTGTGTCCAAAAGCCTTTTTGTCCTAATTTTTATATAAGTTTCTCTTTATTTTGCAGGAAATCTGTCCAAAGATTAATGCGGAGATTTTGAGTGAAGAAATGCAGAAGAGACCACCTACGGAACTTATGACGGTCCGTCGTGCTTGTGACGGTCTGTAGGTGGCAGCGTAGTGCAGCTGCTGAAGGAAAATGGGGAAGTCTGACCAAGTGTGGGGTTACGGAGTCCATGACGGTCCTTCGTGTCTATGACAGTCCGTCCTGCAGGTTCGTCATGAAGTTCAGAGAAGTAATCCCAGTACCCATATTCCAAAAGATTAAGTATTTTGGAACGAGACCCTCGACGAACCATTGTGTCTGTGACGGTCCGTCAGACTTGTCGACGAGGATAGAAGAGAGCAGCAGAAGAAATTGCATAAGTATGGGACGACAGAGTCCATGATGATCCGTTGTGACCACGACGATCCGTCACGAGGTCCGTCGATCCAGCCGCGGTTTTGACAGATTTCCAGCAATTAGAATCCTTGTTTAATTAGGTTTTTATTTTCTATAAATAGTTCGAAAAACCTCATTTTTGAGGTTAGACTCCGTATTGTTAGACTCCGTATTAGTAAACATTGTATTCTTAGACTTTTGATTATCATTAGACTTTTTGTGAGATTATTGATTACTTTGAGATTCTTGCAAGTGATTATTGGTGATTTTTTGTGATTAATCAAGCAAACTTTCTTATTTGGTGTCATAAAATCCACCGAAAGAAGGCGGACTACTTACCAAGGTAGTACAAACATGAAACATAGAAACTATGTGTATCAACTAGCTAGTATTACTATAGGGGCAACATAGTTCAAGAACTAGGATATTTAGTTGGGACCCTCTTTATGTGCCATGCATTATAGTCTCCAATCTCAAGAGTAATATAGTGTTACTAGCTTCCCTATGAGGGAAGGGACACTATTCAATCTAGTGCACTCGTTGCTAAGCTAGAGTCCCCTTTTCAAATGTCTTTAAGCCTGTAATTATCAATCATATCTTAGTGTAGGTCATAGTTTGCCCCTTGTATAATCATAATCATCAATAGCTCAATAAGGCATAATCATCAATAGTTTAGGTCATAGTTTCACCATCCTTATATCATATACACCTTAATCAACCTCATAACAAAGTCAAGACATTTCAATTCAACATAATACCACCCTATAATCCTAGTATAAGGCATACTCCAAAGTAATATCATGACTTAACAACAATTAATCACAACGGGAAACACAGATAGAGATTCTAAGACTTACCAAGTCTTCCTCATAGTCTACTATCAAGGTCTTACCATCAACCCATAACTCAACCCAATTTAGGGAGTAACATAATCACACAATCATGATAACCAATAATATAACAACGCCAATATCATCTCTATAACACAATTCAACTCTAGATCACGACTTAAGACAAGATATACAGGCTAATTTGACAAGATACATAGGCTAATTTGTCATTACAATTCATAACCTAAATCACATCTCAAGAACTAGCATGATAGGCCTATAATTCATGCTAATGTATTCATAATAAAACCATAGGATAGTAATCTAATCAATAACCAACTCAATTGAATGATCACAATACAATATAGGTCAAGATTACAACCTAGGGTTAGGCATGGAGGATCATATTCTTCAATTTAGACCAAACCATCAATAATTACTATAAACAAGTTAAATTACATTTTAATATACTCAGTATAACCTAAAAGAATCATTAACAACTCAATTCATAACTTCAGTTTCGTAATTAATGAAACCCATAAGAAAACTTAACTATTTGAAATCTATATATACAATTACATGATAATAACCACTATGTCGGTAAAATTTAATATATTTCCATGATATAAATATTTCAAAGAAGTGGATGTTGGATGTGCAGTCATACAAGATTAGTTTAGATTTAAAAAAATAACAACTTTCATCATAAGGTACTAGTAGCACGTTTTGACTTTAAAATGAGAAATCATTTGAGATGATTTAGGTATCATTTACTTTTTAATATGATTAAGATGTCAAAATCTTAATATAATTAAGTTGTTCATTTAAATTTTAATATTTGACTTTAAATATAGGTTTTAAATATTAGGATGTTCTATTAATACGCAATTAATATATAGTTAAGATTATTTTTACATATGAATGTATAAATTAATTTTTATCTAAAATTAATGAATATAAATTTATTAAAATGTGAAATCATCTTATACTATATTAAAAAAATATTATTATGTTATAAGAATATATGGTGTTGTTGTGATGAAAGAGAATATGAAATAAAAATAATAAACTCAAATTACTATATTAGATTTTTTGCATTTGTTTGATGTGAAATCAATTGTTAAAGTTTTGAACTTTTTAAGTTATCAAACATGGCTACTAATTGTGTCAATTTTTCATGAATTAAGATTTATGTTGTTTTGTAACTTGAATATTTTAAGTGTAGTCTATGTTATAAGTGGAATAACACAAGTTTCTTAATGACGAGAGGTAGTTGGTTGGATGGTAAGCACCCCTCACTTCCAACCCAACGGTTGCGTACCAAGGCAGCAAAAGGAGTTGGAGTTGGGTTGCGAGTTTGACTCACCAAGGGAAAAAAAGGGGTGGGAGCTCCAAGAGAGGGTGAAGAGAATAATAAAAAATGGTAAAAACTATTTCAAAAGAATGAAATAAGATATTGAGACTATATTGTGTAGGTTATAAACCCTTGTAGAGTGCAATTATTAAGCTCTAAAAGTATATTTAAGGGATTACAAATTACCACAAATTGATTTCAAAAACCACCACAAATTGAAAATTTCATTTTGTGGCGGATGTAATGGAGATTCTATTAAACCATCACAAATATGCTCGTGGCATAGGTTATTGTGGCAGCGTCTAACACCGCATCAATTAATTTAGTGTGGACGCTCAAACTTACTTCTCAAATAAGAAGTAAAGCGGTCGTGTCAAGTAAATAACCCAACTAGTGAGGTTGAGATCGTTCCCATGAGGAAAATAGTCTAGACTTAACTTCAAGTTATTATTACTTTTGTTTACTCAATTACTTCCTTGGAAAGTAAAAACAATAAAAGGGGGGTTTCTATTTCTAAATGAATGAAAATAACTACCTTAATTAAAGAGACACTTAACAGTTTGGATGTGGATTTAATCAATTAATCAAAGTAACTAGGTTTTACGTGTTCCCCATTGGTTCATAACTTTATAATTTTAACTATAACAATACTTTCCTAGTATCTTGCATGCAAAGTGATAAGTTATGTATTTCTAAATCCTTGGTCCGGCATCTAGAAAATCTCACTCTGCACCTTGGTCCAGCTATATGTGTTGCTTTCCTAACCTCTATCTTTACCTCATATTAAGCATCGTATTCGATATTTGACTAAGTTATTACCTCGTACCAATCAATACTAGCCTATTAGATAGAATACACTAAATCTATGTTGAGAATTCTTTTCCTAATATCTAACTTCTTGGTCCGGCAAGTAGCATTAAGGCGAGTTCTAACGTTGGCCATCCGTTAAAAAGACTCCTAAGCGAAAGAATTATTAATACATGCAAGACACTATTTTAAAATTGTTATTTCAGTTAGGTTTTATCTCATTATTTGCCTATGGTTCCCATAACCCTAGTTATGGAGTTTAGTTACCCATAGTCATAATCACAATATTCAAATATATTATATAAGAATTCATGTACTTACTTCAATGAGAAAGAGTAAAATCCGAAAGTTTTCTTGATTAATCACCAAAAATCACCAATAATCACTTTCACCAAAGTAATCAAGAATCTCACAAAAAGTCTAATGATAATCAAGAATATAACACTAATACACAAAGTCTAATAATGATCCAGAGTCTAACAATCTAAGAGTCTAACTATCTGGAGTCTAACCTCAAAAACGAGGTTTTTCGAACTATTTATAGAAAATAAAAACCTAATTAAACAAGGATTCTATTTGCTGGAAATCTGTCAAAACGCGGCTGGGTCGACGGACCTCGCGACGGATCGTCGTGGTCACGACGGACCATCATGGAATCCGTCATCCCATACTTGTGCAATTTCTTCTGCTGCTCTTTTCATTACCCTCGACGGTAGGTATGACGGACCGTCATAGGCACAACAGTTCGTCGAGGGTTTTCGTTTCAAGACACTTGAACTCTTGGAATATGGGTTCTGGAATACTTCTCTGAACTTCATGACGAACCTGCAGGACGGACTGTCATAGACACGACGGACCGTCATGGACTCCGTAACCCCACACTTGGTCAGACTTCCCCATCTTCCTTCAGCACCTGCACTACGCTGCCACTTACGGTCCGTCACAAGTACGACGGACCGTCATAAGCTCCGTAGGTGGTCTCTTCTGCATTTCTTCGCTCAAAATCTCCGCATTCATCTTTGGACAGATTTCTTGCAAAATAAAGACAAACTTATATAAAAAGTAGCACAAAAAGGCTTTTGGACACACTAAACTTAAGGAAAAAGTATTAATAATACCGTGAAACCACATTATATCAATACCCTCAACTTAAATTCATTGTTTATCCTCAAGCGAAGCACTATGACTCAATACAAAATCTTTGTACAATAGTATCCATGTTTTATCCTTTTCTATCATCTGGCTATCAATCCCGATTAATCTCATCAAATCTATGCATGCTATCACTATTAGGATTGAATTATGTGGGATCAGAACATGACACAGACTCACCATGCACTTACACCTATCATCTTCAATTTCTCACCGAGGTGCTAACAATTCTGGTATTGCAACTAGTGTCCTCCCTTAAAACAAAATCCTCATTTTTCACACAATGATTTCAGTTTGAGTATAAGGATTACTTTTCAACACTCGCTTTCAGAACAAAGTCACACTCATTCATACCTATTGCCATAAGCTTGCCCTTATTTTCACTGCCTTAAGTTCACTATACAACCCTTAGGATCACGATAGGACTTTCTTAGCTTGTAATATAGGCTTAGGGTCAGGTAGGGTATATTTAGGTATAATTTAGTGACTTTTTTTGCCCTCCTTGACATATCGGCTAAACCTTCCACTTTCTATCATTTTATCTCGCCCAATTTCTCAAAATCTTTCACACCTCGCTATTTTCTCTTTTTTCTTCATTTGTGTAAGTGACTCTCTTCTTTTCCTGCTTGTATTTCTTGTATATTTTTCTTTTTCTTTACTTTTCTTTCAACAAATTCTTGAGTCATTTTACTTTTGTTCTTTCTCTCTCTTTGTTCTTTCAACCCCACTTTCCAGAGCATTCCTCGTAAAAGCCACCCTCAACTCATGGCTTTGCCATGAGTCAAGGTACACAGTACCGAAAGTTGGGTCAGGGCCATAACGAAGGTTGTTTACTGCATTAGCTACCCTCAACTTATGCTTTTGGCATAAGCTGAGGTGCACAAGTCCAAGGAGGGACCAGGGCCAACACATTGTTCCCAGGAAAGATCAGTTGGATTGAAAAAGAAAGGTCTAATTTAAGCTCAGATCATTTGGATCAAAGAAGGATAAATTTTATTTGGTTTTATTTTATTTAGGCTAAAAATAGGCTATATTAAATAAGGGCCTATGATCCTTTCCTAATTGTCTATTACAGCTTACTTTTAGCAGGACTAACGAGGCAAGTTCTAGCTCAGTACCAATAGTGGACTATTCAAATCTTCCTCACACCCACTTGACATCTTATCGCTATACCAGATTATCAGACACCTAGTTCGAATTTTAGACTTAGGGTAATGCAATGGTGTACCTCTATGTCATGCTTAGAGCCACACATTTATCAGTTACTATGCCTAGTCGTGCATCATTTTCCAATTTATCAGGATATCATTTTAGCCATCATGCTCCAGAATTAAACTATGTACAAAAGATATAGACTGCCGCCGGTTCAACAGAAAAAGTACAGTCTTTTGGGGAAAAAGAAACAGGCAAGAAAACCCCAAAGAGAATAGTGAATTGGGCTATTCAGACTTCACCCTAACACTCACTTTCCATTTACCCCACCCTCAACAAAAAAAAACATGCAATTGTCCCCAATGCATAAAAACTTAAATACTAGAGTGGTAGGTGAAGCAAACCTGTGGCGCAAAGCGCCGTCGATCAGCAAGCTGGTGGGTCCGGTTCCCTGGAACCCACGTCCTCTGAAATGTGGACACCTTCAGTGGTGTCCTCAGCAACAACCGCACTATTAGCAGTGCCTCCTACTATCTCCACAGTTCGGAAGCTAGACGCCCCAGCCGCTAACTCTGATGCTCTCATCTGGTGTGCCTCCTCCTAAGCAAGTGAGGCTCTCCTCACAGCCTCCATCTCACGGTGCTCCTTCTTCCGTGCTCGCGCCTCGTCCTCTGCTCTACCCCTACGCCTCTTGGCATGCTCTCGAGGGGGAGGTGGTGGAATATCTGAGGTGGCGAATAGGGCTGCCAACACAGTGTCCTCAGCAGGATCGACAGAAGGGGCCTCAGACTCCAGCACCCAAGCTTCTAAGATCGTGTCGATATCTGCACGAAGACTGTCGACCGCAGCCTGAAGAGTCGACACATCAACCGCAGGGACTGGCCAGGCTATCACCCTCAACTCAAAGCTATCCAAGCGTTGGTGAACCTCAGTGATCTTCCGCTCTGTATACAAGACCATTTTCCGCTCCAGGCGCTCTTCTGTCTTGGTAGTGGACCTCTGCATCCATGGCTGGATATGATGCAGAACTGTGGCCATTTGCGCCTCTAATTTTTGGACCCTAGCAAGCGGGACCAACGCAGGTAGAGAGGCTGTGCGAGAGGAGCTCGAGGCAGTGCTACTACCCGGGATAGACTCGACCTGAGTAGTGTCAGTGGATGCCGCCTGCATAGCCGTGCGGGCCTGGGCTACCGTCTCAGTAAGATCAACAGCAAGTGGGGGCAGCTCTGGACGGGGCCCTCTGCGTGGAGCCAACTCATTGGCCTCATCTCTGATGAGGCCGACATCAACAGTGCCCTGCAGGGTCTTGAGCTGATCTACGTGCCATATATGCACACCTACGGACCTGCAGAGAGAAAAGATCATTCACGGGAAAGGGTAAGTAGTTGTGACCCTGAAATCTGTCTCATGCATGACTGCCTGTAGAAGCCACGTGAAATCCACCTCGAACCCGGCTATCATCGCCACCATCAACACTGCTTGATCCCATGTAACGATATTATCAGCGGCTGTGGGGGAAAGACAGTGGCGGACAATCAGCCACAAGAACTTTGCCGTGAAAGTGAGGTTGTCCTTCTTGATGGCCCCCTTTGTCTCGGTCACCCAGTCGGCACCATATCCATCATTTGAGAGGTGCAGGTCCATCCACCTCTTGGTAGTCTCTCTCAGCGATGGCTTGCGCAGGAACTGGCCATCTTTAACAATCTGCCATCGGTAGTCAAACTCGGCAGTGAGAGGGGTTCGAGTAGCATCAACACCCTCGCCGTATAGAAACCGGCGGATGGCAGGCAGGGAAATGTAAACCTGCACACCCCGTACTCGGACGTGCTCCAGTGGGGCCTGTTTGGTGGGAGCAGCCCGCCTATCTATCTGTGATCGGAGAGTCGCTACGTAGGATGCGTAGAACTCTTAGACCATTTCTTCAATGTAACATCCCAACAGACGTGCTGTCCACTTCAAGTGATGCCTGGTGAAGAGATTGTGGATCTCAGGCATCATCGGGAGACTCCCTGTAAGGACCCTCCACTCCAAGGTGAGTGTTCAAGTCATAACTCCTTTGTCAGTAAGGAACTTGGCATCGGAGTAGACTTGAAATTGCCCGTAGACACACCACCGATTGGGCTGGTCAGTAGCTGGGGTGGGGGCCTGAGCTGGTGAACCTGATGTGGATTCCGAATAGTTTGCCTCATCAGACGAGGCCGACGCTGCAGTGGTGGCGGGTGCGGGAAACTCTGCGGAGTCAGAGGCTTCCTCCAACCACGATACTTTTAAGGATCCACACGCTCCTTCTTCATTTGTGGCTGAACCAGAGGGTGTGCCGGTTATTGTGCGGTCCTCATTAGACTGGGAGGCAGTGACTACGCCGGACGCCACCTTTTTGGGTGTGGCTCAAAGAGCACATGCAGCACGAGAAGGGGTGGAAGTGTCTGGGGGCACGTACTCGGGGTCACGCTCATCATCAGAGCCAATGACCCATGCGGGTAGACGGGGCGATAGACTTCGATCGCCCGCATGCATAGATTCGATCTTGCTTGGGTGCCATAGTAAATAGTACCTTTAAAGGATCAATATTAGTACGAGAAGTGGCAAACAAGACAAGCAAAACCACACAGAAAAATTAAAATAGTATGTCATTTCTATAGTAACAGTGACACACGACGGGCCTGGTGATGGCACGTCGTGACTATGACGCACCGTCATGGGGTCCGTCGTGTATTACTTAGCCTATGTATATATGGAGAACCTTGAAAGAGAGTTTCTAACTAGTATGACTGTATGTGCAGGACGGACCATCATAGGTACGACGGTTCGTCGTAGGTGTCCGTCAGAGGAAACTTGGAAAAAAATATGGAGACCCTTAGGAGAGGGGTCTCTGACCGTCATAACGGTCATACAGGACGAACCTTCATGAAGACGACGATCCGTCACATATGTCCGTTGAAGGACACTTAGAAAAATGGAGAGACACCCATAGAAATAGGGTCTCTGACAATCAGAACAGTTGTGTAGGACGGACCGTCATGAAGACGACGGTCCATCACATGTGTCCGTTGGAGGAGACTTGGAAAAAAAGGGCAGTGGGGTGTTAGGGCTTTTGGAACGGACCCTACGACAGTCCGTCATAGGTACGACGGTCCGTCATCGGGGTCTCGTTCTGTAGATTAGTGACAGAACTGGTGTACCCCATTCATCCCCGATGAAACCAAATTGAACTTGTATTGTTTTGGACCTACATTTGTCTAACCCAACTAGCTAGGAAACTACCAATGCAAAAGCACCTATGTCTATGGTTGTAAACACGGAAATTTCAAAGATTTGTAACCTAGGTTAGACAGAATCTTATATAAAAGAAACAAACATATCACGAAGAACTAAGCTGATACTAATTAATAAACGAAAATGCAAGATAAATGAGTAGAAATTAGAGACACATCCCTTAGAATTAGAGAAAAACAAGATGGGCAAGTACTCGGTGACCAAGAAGACACCCACAGCAGCAACTACGACTAGTAGATGATAACTTTTAGGGCATTGGAAAATCTTGGTGGGGCAATGATTGGTTGATAGAGCGAGAGATTGGGGAAGTTGAAAAGAGAGGGCAATGGGAGAAATAATGAAAGAATGGGGGTGAAATGAGGGGTTGGGAAGTTTAAATGGTGAAATTTTATAATAAACTCCAACCAGGTCGGGTCGGGTACGCCTCATTAATGACGCGATGATTTCCCGATGAAGGTATGTCGTAGTTGTGATGATCCTTCATTGGTTCTGTCGTGTGTGACCTAGTTTGAAAATAACAGAAAGACGTACCTGGTCTGACGGAGGCATACGACGGTCCGTCGCAGGTGCAACGGTCCGTCGATGTATCCGTTTGTGACTGCTGCAGAGTAATTTTTAGCAGAATTTCCTGGTGATGTGCCTGCAAATTTAAAACCCATTAGTAGAATAATGCTACCATTACTAAAAAGACTATAAGTATTGGGTTGCCTCCCAACAAGCGCCTGATTTAATGTCGCGACACGACTAAGGACACTTGATTACTCTGACTTCATCAAGATCGTTTGCGTCTATCACTTTATTCCCCGATGCTTTATGCCCAAAATAGAGTTTATTTGTTCTCTATTAACCTCAAACCGCACTTCCTCCTTGGCTTTTAACTCAACTGCTCCATGAGGTAATACTTCGGTAATCACGTAAGGGTTCAGTCCGTTTGGACTTAAGCTTGCCCAGAAGACAAGGCGACCCAGAACTGTCTAAAAGAACTAAATCCCTAATCATAAACTCTTGTTTTGCACTTTTTTGTTCATTCTTCTTCTTCATCTATTCTTTGTGGGATATGGCAGATACCGATTGGAGCTCACCACTCTGCCTCATGGTCCTACAAATGTTGAAGGTCGGTTCTTCATTGTTCAATCGAAATTTCATTTGTCCCTTTTCCATATCAACTAACGCTCTACCTGTAGCAAGGAATGGCCTCCCAAGAATAATAGGCACTTAAAAATCGACTTGACAATCAAGAATAACAAACTCAGCCGGAAAGATGAATGACTCCACTTTTACTAGCACATCATGGAGTATCCGTATAGGCCGTTTCACTGTCTGATCAGCCATTAGTAGCCGCATCGCAGTGGGTTTTGGATCCCCCAAACCCAACTTCTTGAAAATCGAGAGGGTCATGAGATTTATGCTTGCCCCCTGATCACATAATGCTTTCGCAAAATGTAATGACCCAACTGTACAAGGAATAGTGAACGCACCCGGATCTTCTTTCTTTTGTACGAGGGATCTTGTAGCAATAGCACTACAATGTTGCAGTCTATCATCATCCTCAAAGGTGACCGATCTTTTCTTGGTGACCAGATCTTTCATAAATTTGGCATAACCGTGCATTTGTTCTAGAGCATCTACAAAAGGGACATTGATAGAAAGTTGCTTCAACATTGTTATGAAACGCTGATATTTACCATCCTCTGTCTTTTTCACTAATCTCTGAGGGAAGGATGGTGGTGGTTTAGGCATGGGAATTACCTTCATAGGGACTTCTGCATCTTTTTCATTGCTCTCTTCTTCCTCACCACTACCGTTTACCACCTTATCGTCATCCTTTCTCACATTTTCCTCATCAGACGGCATAGGTGGGTCAATGGTTTGCTTACCACCCCGAGTAGTGATTTCCATACAGTGTGCATCATTTTTTAGATTTTGGACAGTGTTGCTAGGAAGAGTGCCCGGCTGCCGTGTGTTTACTGTCGTAGATAATTTGGCCATTTGCAACTCGATCTGTTTAATCGATTTTGCATGTGTATTTAACTTTTTGCCCAATACTAGGTAAATCACACCTTAACTCTTTAATGTGCTCATCACTAGCATCGAACCTCCTCATCATTTTGTGCAACATATCCTCAACTCGCGCCATACTATCTCGACCATCCCTAGGAGTATTTTCACAATTTTGGGGAGGGACAAATGGCTCATTCCTATCATTTATTTTACCGTAGTTACCCTTGTTGAAGTTGTTGTCGCAGTTGAAGTTTCCATCTCGGACATAATGACCCTCACGGTTATAGTTACCATAGTTCCGACCTTGGTTCCCTTGACCTTAGCGCCAGTTATGCTGATTTGAGCCTTGGGCACTCGGTCGGAAACCCCCCGTCTGCTCATTTACTGCATATGTGTCCTCCGGATAATAGCATTCATCATTAGATGGTGGTGGTCTAGCCAAGTAGTTGACTGCATTTATCTTTTCTGCACCCCCAATGACATGTTTTAGTACCAACCCAAGCTCAGTTCTCATCTGAGCCATTTCTTCACGAATCTCATCTGTGGCTGGGTTGTGAGTGGACTGCACTGTGAAAGTGTTTCTCCCGGTATCTGACTTCCTAGTACTCCAAGCTTTATTATTCAGGGAGATTTTCTCTAATTTTTCGGCAATCTCAGCATAAGGACATTCCCCATACGATCCACCTGCTATAGTGTCCAACACCGCTTTATTATTATCATCCTGTCCCCGATAGAAGTATCCCTTCAGTGACTCATCATCGATACGGTGATTTGGAACACTTCTCAAGAATGAGGTGAATCTATCCCAAGAACTACTAACTAACTCTCCAGGTAGTGCCACAAAGTTGTTCACTCTGTCTTTGTGGTTTAGTTTCTTGGAGACCGGATAGTAGCGTGCTAAGAAAACATCCCTCAGTTGGTTCCAAGTGATGATTGAGTTGTATGGGAGCTCAGTGAACCATATAGCAGCCTCTCCCGTCAGTGAGAGAGGAAACACTCTGAGCCCTATTACATCTAAATCCAAATCAGTCCTTCCTACATAGATTTTACACACTGCCCTTACCTTAGCTGTATGGGCATGTGGATCCTCAGAAGGTAGCCCTGAAAACAAACCTCTGGCAGTGAGCATTTGCATCAGGCTACTAGTTACGACAAAGGTGTGGCCTGTGGGTAGAGGAGGTAAGACAAGTGGCCCATCGGAGTCTGCTATGTTTTCATAGCATCTGTAGTATGCTTGGGGCCATGGAGCGGGATTTCGTCCCCTCTGTTGATGTTCACCCGGAGCATCGGGTAACAACTGACCATGAACATCAACCAGAGCTGGGGTGTTCTGGTTCGAATCATCATCATTTATTCCCAAGTTTCAATTCATATTGCGCAATGTACGCTCTAATTCTTGATCGTAGGGAAACAAGGGTTCTCTTCATCTCAGTGCATTTGGCATACAAGGAGGATAGTTCTGAAAAAAATCAAAAACAATAAAACAAAGTAAAATCAAGAAAATATGAACTAAACTATAGTAATAAGTTCAAGTTAATCTAAAAGCTACTTTCCCCGGCAACGGCGCCAAAATTTGATACGCTCAAGCTTACTTCTCAAATAAGAAGTAAAGCGGTCGTGTCAAGTAAATAACCGAACTAGTGAGGTTGGGATCGTTCCCACGAGGAAAATAGTCTAGACTTAACTTCAATCTATTATTACTTTTGTTTAGTCAATTACTTCCTTGGAATGTAAAAACAATAAAAGGGGGGTTTCTATTTCTAAATGAATAAAAATAACTACCTAAATTGAAAGAAACACTTAACAGCTTTGGATGTTGGATTTTAATCAATCAATCAAAGTAACTACGGTTTACGTGTTCCCCACAGGTTAATAACTTGATAATTCTAACTATAACAATACTTTCCTAGTATCTTGCATTAAAAGTGATAAGTTATGTATTTTTAAATTCTTGGTCCGGCATCTAGAAAATCTCACTCCGCACCTTGGTCCAGCTACGTGTGTTGCTTTTTAACCCTTATCTTTACCTCATATTAAGCATCGTATTCGATATTTGACTAAGTTATTACCTCGTACCAATCAATACTAGCCTATTAGATAGTATACACTAAATCTATGTTGATAATTCTTTTCATAATATCTACCTCCTTGGTCTGGTAAGTAGCATTAAGGCGAGTTCTAACGTCGGCCATCCGTTTAAAAGACTTCTAAGCGAAAGAATTATTAATACGACAGACCGTTGTGCCTATGACGGTCCGTCATACCTGACGTCGAGGGTAATGAAGAGAGCAGCAGAAGAAATTGCACAAGTATGGGACGACGGAGTCCATGACGGTCCGTCGTGACCACGACGATCCGTCGCGAGGTCCGTCGACCTAACCGCGTTTTGACAGATTTCCAGCAAATAGATTCCTTGTTTAACTAGGTTTTTATTATCTATAAAAAGTTCGATAAACCTCATTTTTGAGGTTAGACTCCAGATAGTTAGACTCTTAGATTGTTAGACTCTGGATCATTATTAGACTTTGTGTATTAGTGTTAGATTCTTGATTGTCATTAGACTTTTTGTGAGATTCTTGATTACTTTGAGATTCTTGCAAGTGATTATTGGTGATTTTTGGTGATTAATACAGCAAACTTTCGGATTTTACTCTTTCTCATTGAAGTAAGTACATGAATTCTTATATAATATAATTGAATATTGTGATTATGACTATGGGTAACTAAACTCCATAACTAGGGTTGTGGGAACCATAGGCAAATAATGAGATAAAACCTAACTTAAATAAAAATTCTAAAATAGTGTCTTGCATGAGGATCTTCGTTTAAAAACACTTGAACTCTTGGAATATGGGTACTGAGACTACTTCTCTGAACTTCATGACGAACCTCCAGGATGGACCGTCATAGACACGACGGACCGTCATGGACTTCGTAACCCCACACTTGGTCAAACTTCCCCATCTTCCTTCAGCAGATGCACTACGTTGCCACCTACGGACCATCACAAGCACGAAGGACCGTCATATGCTCTGTAGGTGGTCTCTTCTGCATTTTTTCGCCCAAAATCTCCGCATTCATCTTTGGACAATTTCCTGCAAAAATAAAGAGAAACTTATATAAAAAATTAGCATAAAAAGGCTTTTGGACACACTAAACATAAGGAAAAAGTATTAATAATACCGTGAAACCAAGGTATATTAGGTCAAAACACCAAGAAATTCATAAAAAGCCCTCAACAAAATAACCTTTTTTGTAGTTAATAAAAACATGGACATTCAAATATCTTGAGGTTTTTCAAAACAATTTTGACACCATACAATGCCTGAAATGGAGTCTTTCCTTCCACTGCACGTATAGGTCGTCTAATAAACAAGACAACATCAGTGTTTGTTGCTTCAGCGCAAAATTTATTTGGTAGTCTTATCATCCAACAAGTATATCGACATCTCTGTGATGGCTTTATTTGTCTCTCACTCGCTCCATTTTGTTGTGGAGAATAAGGGACAGTAAGTTGGTGCTCAGTTCCAGCTTCTTCACCAAAAGAATTGAACATATCCGAGGTATATTCAGTTTCATTATCATATTTGATGACCTGAATCTTGCAGCCACTCTGATGTTTTTATCCAAGATTTGAACTTCATAAAAATTCCAAAGCTTCGGACTTAAACTTCATAGAATAAACCCAACACATTTTTGTTAGATCATCAATGAAGATAATATAATATTTGCCGCTATTGAGTGGTGGAGTTCTTTGTGGACTGCAAAGATCGGCGCGAGTAGCAACTTTTCTGTAGCCCACCAAGTGGAACTCTTAAATGGAAGTCTAGTATTCTTGCCAAGCACGCAAGCCCTACAACTTGAGGAGTTCTCCTCCAAGTTTTGTAAACCATTTACCATTTTATCCTTTGCATAAACAATAAAACTTTGTGATGGAAGTGCCCCAACCTTTTGTGCCACATTTAAGCTACAGTGACCTGGCTTTGAAAAGCTATGTGTTCCTCGTTCAATGGATTCAAGGAAAAACTTTTTCCCTGAATTTTAATTCAGAATATATCCTGACCACTAGAATCACTGACCAGGCACGCTTTATCTTATACTATAATTTAGATCCATTTTCTAGGAGTTTCCCAACAATTAATAAACTTCAAGAACAAATCATATTTCATATATAAGTTTTGTACCTTTGTAACTTTCAATTGCTACGGTCCTCTTTCCTTACTCTTGGAGGTATTCTACATTTCTGATCCTAACTCTTTGTTGAATTGATCTATCAAGTTCTCTGAAAAGCCTTTCATCACTGATCATGTCATTCGTACAACCACTTTCAACAAGACAACTTTTACATGAATTTTTGCTTGCGATAAAAGTGGCAACAAATAATTTCTCTTCTTCTTGCTGGTCTGCAATATGTTCATCATTTGGTTGTTGTAATACCTTCTCTTTGAAGATAATCAACATGACCAAGTTTGTGACACTTTCTGCATTCCTATCAGATTTCCTCCAATACATGAAGTGGTGGATGATTATTTGTAGGGAGGATATATTCCTTCTCTGTTGTTCTTAGATGCCGCAACACCACTTATCGTTGTTGTCTCTTCTTAGTTTCCATGATTTCCTTTCTTTACTTTTCCTTTGTTTCCCTTGGCACTTGAACCGAATTGCAACTTATGTTGCAAAGCTCCCTCAATGGATCCCTCATGCCTCGTCATTCTTTGTTGTTCTTGATTTTGTAGTGCACTCAATAAATTCCAAGCTAAGCTTTTACAAATCTTTATTATTTTCCAATGAAGCAATAATTCCCTCATATCTTTCGGGTAATGTTATAAGTATCTTTTAAACTATTCTATTATAAGTAAGTTCATTTCTAAGTATCCTTACCTCATTGGCAATCCCAAGTAACTTATCAGAATAATCTCTAATGGTTTCTCATTCTTTAATACACTACATATCGAATGATTTGATTCCAACTTGCTAGTATTGTAACAACCCGTATCCAAAAAAGACCAAAAATAAGGTTCTTAAGAAAAATATGATGGTGTAGCTGACGTGACCAACGATGGACCGTAACCTGACCGACGGTCCATAGTCCATGACCATCGATCAAGACTCCCTTCACCCACTCTCTGACAAAATTTACGGATGACCAGCACGGCCCGTATGTCTTACTGTAGGTGGGAAATTAGCAGACAGTTAAGGGGAAATGCAGTTGAGTCCACTTCAAATAGTCAAAATCCTTAGCACAAATTGAATTAGGTGTCTCATGACCTACCCACAGATAGATAATTGAATTAGATTTTCATAGACACCAACCTTGCTAAAATTTAACCTCCGAGTAAAAAGCTTTGACCATTTTAGTAAAGGCCTGTCGAACAGGCCCAACCGACAGGGCGTCGGTCAATCGACGGACCGTCAATCCTGGCCGTCGATTGGTCCGACAGCAACTTTCCCATGGGTCTTTTGGACCTTTCCCACTTTGCTTAAACCCTAGGTTACTACATTTTTACCCTAAATCATCATATTTTAGTCAGTTTAAGCCTAGAAACATAATTAAAACATATCAAAGTCAAATCATTAAATCAAAACATAGAAAATTAGAAGCAAGAAAGGATAAAAAGCTCAAGAACCCTAGTTCAATAATGCCACAAGTTCCAGCAGTTCCAGTCCCAAAAGATAAGTATTTTTTCATGTATTTCATCACCAGGTATGTGAGATTTCACTAGTGGGTTCCTTTCACCATTTGGGTCCCTAATTTTCAGTCAGATTCTTGATTTTCTTATCACGAGTAAACCTAGGGTTTCTAGAACATTGATAGAACTTCATGAATTTATTAAATACAAGTTCCAAATCAGATTATCATGTTATTACTTAGATTATCGCATGAATTTCAAAACCCTAGCTTTTACTTATTTATTTCTTAAATAACACATGTTAGGTCAGATATTTAAGACAATTGAGATATACATACCTCGGTTTTAAATGCATAATTACTAGATTAATTGTTGCATTCTCATTTGGTATGTTCAGTTTCGAGCTATTCAGTATTTATAGAAACTCAAACATAATCAGATAATTTTAAGAATTCATTAGGAGTAGCATAATACCGAGTTGGACTAAGATTTAGCGTATCCAGTATTCCCTGAACTACTAGCCAAGTAGGTTGTAACTCCCCTCTGTGGGAAATCAGTTTAGTGATCACGTCAGCATGCATTTATACCTCTGGTAGGCTATATTGGGTCCTCTCGATGGGGCGCATACATCGGACTCCACATTTAGCTCATGTGGTTTTATTATCGGTTATTAATAGCTCCCACAGTTCAGTCAGACTCTCTGCATTGACCATTTATAAGTATATTCAATATTCAGTTTTAGCATGATATAAATTGGTCATTGCATCCACTTAGCTCAGAAATCAGCATATCATGTTCAGATTATTTTACTTGCTTTTGTCCTTGTTAAGTTATGTTTTATTTCAGCTTTATTCTATCCTACATGCTCAGAACCTTATATGTATTGACGCATACGTGCGCTACATCTTCTCGTGATGTAGGTTCAGCTTCTCAGCATCCAGATCACGCATAGATCGATTTCCGATCTCCAGTTCACCAGATTCAGTAGTGAGTCCTCATTCTTCGAGGACAATAGTCATGAGTGTTGTTTCAGTCTTTGGTCATTTAGATTTTTCTAGATTTACCTGGGGGTTGTCCCAGTATTTCTGTTCTAGTTTAGAGGCTTATTTCAGACATAGTTAGTTTTAGTTTAGTGATGAGTTAGTTACTTCATTGTATTTAACTAATCAGTTTTCATATATAATAAGTTTTAGCATATGGGTATTCTCCATCTTTTCATTATAAATTATGATTTAGCTTCCGCATCAGTTTATTATCTTTAGTATGCTCATGATCATGCCAGCAGGGTTAGCTTGGAATCTATCACGTCCTGAGCTACGCCCGAGATGCGAACACGGAACCTAGGACCACAAGTAATCCCAAGCTAACCCTACTGGAATTTATCATGAGCATACTAAAGATAATAAACTGATGCCGAAGCTAAATCATATATTCTATAACTGAGATATTTGAAAATAACGAGTTTAATATTAAGGAAATATTACCTCAATACTAAGTTGAATCTAACTATGTCTGAAATAAGCCTCTAAACTAGACTAGAAATACAGGGAAAAGCCCCAGCCAAGTCTAGCAAAAACTTAAACTAAATGACTAAATACTGAAATGAAACTCATAGTTGTTGTCCTCGGAGAATGAGGACTCACCACTGAATCTGCTGAATTGGCGATCAAAAATTAATCTATGCGTGATCTGGATGCTGAGAACTTGAACCTACATCACGAGAAGATGTAGCGCACGTATGCGTCAGTACTTGAAAGGTACTGAGAATGTAGGATAAAGTAAAGCTGAAATAAAACATAACTGAACAAGCATAATAGCAGGTATAATAATCTGATATGATAAACTGAATTCTGAACTAACTCGATTTAATGACCAATTTATAACATGCTAAAACTGAATACTGAATATACTGATATATGGTCAATCCATAGAGTTTGACTGATCTGTGGGAGCTACTAATAACCGATAATAAAAATACATGAGGTGAATTGGATTCCGATGTATACGCCCTATCGAGAGGATCCAATATACCCTTTAAAGGTATAAAGGCATGCTTGCGTGATCACTAAACTGATTTCTCACAGAGGGGTTACATATCATTATTCTGCTAAAATGGTTGCAGAAATTGGAGCAAACAGACAAGATTTAGATTTGTATTTTCCATTCTTCTTTTCCTTGTAGGTTCTAGTTTGAGACATAGTTGGATTCGCTGGCAAAGGATGAACTTTGTAGTCTTCCTCGATAGCCTCCCACAAATCACAACCCTTCAAATAAAATTTCAATTTCACTACCCAGGCTTGATAATTTTCTCCACCGAAAACGGGTGGCACCGTAGAAGACAAAGAGCATGCATTATCCATTGTTTTGATAGTGCTTTGCATAAAAATATTCTTGGATAAACACTTAAAAAGAACCTCGCAAGTCTCACACAAGTCCCTTAGAATGTAAGATCATGATACCGATGTTATTGATAAACTGGAAGAACAAAATGAATTGAAATATGAGGAATAACTTGTATTGAACTTCAAGATGATTAAATAAGTAGAGGGGTAATACAACTAAAATAGAACATGGACTACTAAAAGACTGCTAACATGCCTATAAAATAGGAACAATTATAACTAGTTATTAGCATAATGACTAAAACAAAACTAATCTCCTCATAATCACATGAATGTATGAGCCAAGCAAAGCAGGTCCTGAAACACGTAATAACAAAAACTTTCTTTATTTGAAAGATGGTACATGAGTATAAAACAATGAACCAAACACTTAAAGATGTGCTATTGATGGTATTATGAAATTTCAAGATACAAATGTTGTCTTTCAATCCACGACCCTTTTTGGAAGTCTATTTTGCTAATAAATCTACGTATTTAATGCCTTTGCCCCAAAAATACTTTGGCAATTTTTTCTTTAGAAAGCTCGATTTCTTCTGTTTCTTATAGGAAGAAATTTTAGTTTATCTAGAATAAACTTATCTAGGAGCACTAAGTGAAGCAACACTAGCACTTATTCTGACTCAATACCTACAACTGATTCTTCATGCTTATCACTTTTTTCTCTTATTTCTTCAAAATTTAGAACATCATACAGAAAACCCTAATTTTACAGATTTTATGAGATGATGTTCTAATTTACGAAGAAATAATAGCATATATTGACACGTATGAAAAATAAATGGTATGCATTGAGCAAGATATAAGTACATATATTGCTTCTGTGAATGTACCAACACTAGTTCATCCCAGATTTGTTAAAACTATTGCCTTCAATTAACGAGAAGCAACCCTCCCTCTAAAATCTTCTTGGGTCGAGGCAATGAGCACATCGATTTACTTGCAAAATTGACTACAAACAAGGGTCATGGATGGAATGACCCTAGTTGAAGCTTATACACCTTACCTTCACTTCCTTAAACTACAAAACTTTTGGGTTGAACTAAATAAATCTCCTCTTTTAGAAAACCATTCTGGAAGGCAAATTTAACATCCAATGGAATTAAAATTTTATGGCGTCCATCCTAGCAACAGATGTAGAACTATCTAAATAATCAACGCCAGGCTTTTGAAAATTAAATTTAAAATCCAAATTCTGTTTTCTCTTGTTGATTGATCCATCCGCATGATTGGGCAGAGCTGGCAACACATCGATTTACCTACAAAATAGATTACTAACAAGGGTCGTGGGTGGAATGAAACCACTAGAAACTGATACATTGTACCTTCACTTCCTTGAACTACAATACTTTGGGTTGAGCTACATAAATCTCATCTTTTAGACAACAATTTAGAATGAAGTTTTGACATCAAAATGTAGGATTTTAATTTCACCTTCATTTATGCTGCCAATTTAATTAAAATTCTGATAGTGCCCATCCTTGCAACGGCTGCAAAAGTTGTATATGAATAATAAACTCCAGGTTGTTGAGAATAACCTTTAACAACCAACTTGCTTTGTTGCTATTTATATATTCATCTTCATACTATAAACCCATATAACTCCAATAAATCGATTAGTTTCTAGTTTGTCGACGTGTTTCGATGACTCGTTCTTCTCAATCGGTGCGCTCGCTTGAGAAGAAGAACTGAGATCTATAAAGAGAAAGTTGCTTGTAAGGAAAAAGAAGCAACCGAGCTCTATATAGAGAAAGTTCCAAAAGTTATTTTTGGAAGAGGCGGTAAACACATCGATTAGTTGAAAAATAGATTACCAAGAAGGTTTGTAAATGGAATGACACCAGTTTAATCTTATACAGCTGACCTTCACTTCCTTGAACTACAAAACCTTCAGGTTGAGCTACATTAATCTCCACTTCTAGTAAATTATTCGAGAAGGAAGATTTGACATCTTAATGCATTATTATTTACTACATTTATGCCTCCAATGCAATGAAAATTTTGATGGTGTCCATTCTTGAAACATGGGAAATATTTTGGCATGATAAATTCTATTGATGGATTGTGCGAGTCATATAAGGAACTAGATATAGTAGAATTCTATCCGTAGTTGAACTTTAGAAAGTTGAGTCTCTAATGATTTGATTACAACTTGCTAGTATTGTAATACCCCGTATCCAAAACAGACCAAAAATAAGGTTATTAAGAAAAATCTGATGGTGCAGCCAACGTGACCATCGACGGACCGTAGAGTGACCCACTATTCATCCTGCACAACCGTCGATGGGATCAAAAAATCCCAAGAATATCAGCCCAGGATTATTGGTTATGTGTTGGTCAACAAACGGACTTACGGTCCGTAGGTCAGACTACAGTCCGTAGTCCATGATCGTCGATCAAGACTCCCTTCACCCACTTTCTGAAAAGATCTACGGATTACCATCATGGTCCGTAGGTGGACATATGGTCCGTAGGTGGGAATTTAGAAGACAGTTAAGGGTAAATGCAGATGAGTCAACTTCAAATAGTCATAAGTCTTAGCACAAAATGAATTATATGTACCATAACCTACGCACATATAGATAATTATTTTTTCTTTTCATAGCCACCGATTTTGCTAAAATCTGACCTCCGAGTAAAAAGTTATGACCATCTTAATAAAGGTCTATCAAACATGCCCAACCGACGGGGCGTTGGTCAATCGACAGACCGTCAGGTTTTGTAAGTGAATTTGAGTAGCTTGCGTATGATCAATGTGGTCAAGGTTTTGGGAATCAACAACATACTGATAGGAAGTCCTAAACCTCATTGATCTTTAATATATGTTGAAGGAAGTAATTGAATATCCTTTTAAGTAAGTATATATCTACGTTTTCTTGTACAACTTCTCTATAATATTTTTTTGTTTGAAATGTTTGATCGGTCATTGCTTTGAGTTATAATTTTTCCATATGATTGGTAATTTAATGGTCCTAACTATAATTAGAAGCATTTAGGAGATGTATTGGTCTTAATTCCTTCATATAAGAATGTCTTTGTTAGTAATACACTCGTAAAAAAATTACTAACAGTCTCTCTACATTTGTTAGGCATTAAGATGGAGGATTTCCCTTCTATTACCCTAAAAGATGTCCTCTATATCTACGTAGAGTGTTGCTTTGAGTTGAATTTAAGTTTATAAGAATCACATTGCTAAATGGAGCTTCGATTTTAAATGTTTGCGTACTTCTTGATAAACATTACAGATACTTGAGGTTTACAAATTTATTATCTAGGATGAATGAGTCCTCCTTGTTTATGGTGGTCAATGTTTTTCTCATAATGTACGCACTTTCACATATCTGGCGTACATATTTCACATAAAAGTTCTTATCTTTGGTTCAAGTAGATTTTTTTCCCGTTGAGTGAATACCAATTACTGAAGTTCTTATTTTTGGTTCAAATTCGTCTTTTTTACATGGGATTTTATCCCAATATCAATATGTCTTGTTACTACTATTTTTAGAGGTTGTATGAGATTGACCATTTTGATGTTCTTCACACATACTAGATATTTTCCTTTAATAGAGGAGGTTCATGTTTAAAATTCTTTTTGTAGGATGAATGATTGTTTTCATAATGGTGAACGAGGAATTAATTATTACAAGTGGGAATTAGATCTAGGTATCATTGTAATGTTGACGGTATAAGGGTAGCATAGCACATTTAAAAAGTAAATGAGGATGGACTATGCTTTAGCAGTCTGGCATGTTGTTCGGACATGTAGGCCTTAATTGGGTATGCAGGGACTGCATTCACTTACCATGTTTATAAAAGCTGTCACCTGAGTTTCTTCACAAAGTCTCATAACTCAAATATCATTCTGTTTTTTTCAATTTGATTATAGGTTTGTTTGATCATTCCTAATACGTGTGTGTGTCTGTATGTATGTATATATATATATATATAGGAGTGGATTATGGAGTAATGGAAAAGCATTACTATATTAGCGTAATAGCATGAGCTAATAATGAGAGCTCTCGTTAATAAAGGTTCTTTGATTTCACTACTACCAACTTCTCATTATTTGGTACTTCTATTGCGCATATCTATTATTCTTCTTCCATTACGCCATAATTTATCACACACACAGATATATATATATATATTATATATATAATCAAATGGAAAAAAATGATATTCGAGTTATAAAAGACCTTGTGTAGAAAAATAGGTGACAACTTATAATCTTGGGAAGTGAACCCAGTCCTACATACATAATTAAGGCCCATAAGTCGGAACAACATGACACACTACTAATGAATTGTCCATCCTCATTTCCTTTCTCAATGTCATAAGATACCCTCATATCAGCAACATTACAATGATACTTATATACAGTTCCCACTTCTTTTTATCAATTTTCTTAATAGTTTGGTGTTTGCCTATTTAGACAAAGTATATTTATTCTCACCCATGTTTGTCTTCTTTTGCCAATAGCTTAAGGGGATATTAGTAGCACCACCAATACCCATGTTTCTCTGTGGTAAATTTTGATGAAAATTGAAATGGAAGTGCGATTGTTTGACATAATGTGCAGTACCTGTTTAAAATTGTTTACAGCTTCATGGTGCAATCAAACTACCTCAGCTCATAAGAAAAAAGGAAAACAGACTAATGACGCAGGCATGGCTTTATGTTTTTGCAAAAACCTACATTCCAATGCTTTTTAAGCTCCGCTTCTCTTCATTTTTGTTAACCACTTCTCTTCATCAAGTTTTTATTAATTCTCTAAACAGTTTCCTGTTTTCGTATTCATCACCAAGGATATTTATTTTCGGCCATGTTTCTATGGTCTACAAACAATAGCTTGAGGAAATTTTACTTAGACCACAGATGTCAAGTGTCCTGACGCTAGTGCTTTCTTGGTACGTTATGTATTGTGTCCCTTTTATTGATCATAACATATGTTTGATAATATAATTGTCTTGTAAGAATTGAGTGATGTTCTAATGTAGCAATTAAACATCACTTTTTATATTTTTGTACATAATTTAATTGTCTCCCTTAATGTTTTTGATAATCATTATTAGATATAAATTAGCTATGACGGTAAATAAATGTGCACCACAACAACATAAATGATTTTTAATGACAAGCTACTTTTGTGAGGCGAAACATTCACTTGTTTTCGCTAATGTTACTTTGTTACTCTAACAAAATTTATTGAAGGAGAAAAATAAATTTGAAATAAAAAATATTAATATTGTTGATTCTTTTAGAGATATATTCATCAATAAAATGTTTCTCTGAAAGCCCTTCTAGATGTTTCATCAATGGAACTTTCTGACTTGTTCAGAAATATGTATGTTATAATTGTTTCATTCTGAAAGTACAAGTACATAAAAATGATGGATTCTACACTCATCTAAAAGAAATATTCTTGAACATTAAAAAATTAAAAATTAGTATAACCTAGATAACTCAAACGCTCAACAATGACTTGGGACATGAAGGACGAAAAATCTATATTAATAAAAATATATTTTGTTGTTTAAGACATTACATTTAGTTAGAGTAGGTATTGCTTAATAATCTTCAAATTATGTTTTCCTAAAATATTAATAACTTACACCAAAAATATCTTGAAGATCCGTAAGAGTATGAAAAAAAGAAATACATTATAAGAACGGAAAGTTGTGTCCAAGTGAGATATTATACATATCAAACGAAAAATAATCAACAAAATTTTAAGAATACAACAAAACAACCGGAAAAAACATATAAGAAAGGCAGTAAACTATGAAATATTCAGTGATGATGACAAATCATTCTAACAAGAAAAGTTCCAATTTTTTTAATAACGTACCAAAACAAATTAACTAACACTTCAATTAACTTCCAATCATAATGTACTGATAATATGCACTGACAAAATTTAGTAAAATAGATAACAACAATATAAAAACCAAAAGATATGGATATGCAAGTTTATTAACTATCATATTTTTTTAAAGATCACTAAATCACATCCTTTATGTGAAGAAATGACGTTGTTGATGAAGAAATAATAGATTTCTAACGGGATTTTATTGTACCTTTAACAATTTAAATAGTCAAAACTTGTGTGAATACGTAATTCACATTTGTCATATAATATGTACTAACAATGATTTATAACAATAACCTTTCATAAAAGTAAACAACAAAGTTCAAAGAATGTACCAAAAACAACAATTAGTAATATAATCATAATTAATGACTGTAAAAAGTACGCCAAGATCTTCAAAAATAGAATGAAACAGAATGGAAATAATCAAGCCCATTAAATGCTCAATATCCCCTTAAGGAAGTGATTCTCCTCTAGAATGATGTTTAAAGGAATAGATGATTTCAAGGTATAAATATTCTATTCACAGTTGCATTGATACAAAAATAATGGTATCAATAAGCCATTCAAATGGAGAAATGTACAGAGCTCTTTAATTGCCCATTAGAAGAGAGGAAGAAGTAGTTCAAAGTTTCGTTGTTTTTAAATAAGACGGAAGTCCTATGTTTATACACAACATGGGAAGTGCAAAAAAATTATTATTGTGTCTTATCGAAAGTTTACAACTCTTTGAAAATGTCGAAATCCTACGGAAAGGTCACAATTTTTAATAAAAGTAACATTTTTTCATAAAAATGACAACTCTTCATAAAAGGCACAACTTTTCAAAATAGGCACAACTTTTCAGGAAAGGGGAAGAGTAATTTTTGGAACAAAATGAATCAAAAAGGAATCCTGATTTGTTGAGGCGCCACGTAGGTGGGCTTAGGGTTCTCCTTTATATATATACTAGGAAAATTACTTGTGCTTCACACGAGATTGATCTATTTTATGAAGACTACATATGATCATTTGTAATATTCATATTTTCGATACACACGCTACAATGGCAATATGATTTTTTAAGGCAAAGCGTTCTTTGAAATAATAAAAGGCTATATTTTTTTTAAATTTTCATTTTTTTCATATAAAAAATATGATTCATAGAGAGATTTTTGTATAAGAAAGAAGAGAGAAGTCTTTGAAAATCTCCATGAATATAGTGTGTCAGAAATAATAAAAATTTTCAAAATTCCAAGAAAAGAACAACATCTTATATTAAAGAAGAGACTAAAAAACCTAAAACTACAACATTCCCAGGTAAAGTGGAACATTACGTTCATACAAAAACATAATTAAATAAATTCAAATGGAGGACCTTCGTCTCCTTTCTTATTAAGCTTCATTAATATCTTTTTATTATAGTTTGTCATATCATGTATATGTTAAAAATGATTCTAAAATAATCCATATCATAAATGGTTTTTCTTATTGTCTCATAATAGTCATTGCTATTGCTTAACTTTTATATCACCAACTCCAATTTATTTGAAATTGAACCACAGTTTTTGTCATGGTTTTAGTATTGTGACATCTGGCAAATTGAAATATCTAAAAAAACTAAAAATAATCATTTTTTGAAAGAAAAAGGAAAATCTAGAAAATTTGTCTAAGTTAAGAAAGTTAGATTTGGCCATTTTCAAATGGCATAACTTCTAGCTCATGATGCTTTATAGGTATTTATTGATTTGATTGGAAATCCCTTGGAAAGATATTTCTAACTCCACCTAGTTTGCACGATTTTGATATTTTAGGACTGAGTTATGCCCTTCGGGAGTTGGGCTGTTGGAATGGGGAAAGTCCCAATCCGGATTAATGGTAGGGAAAACTAGTCTTTTCACCAATAAATTTCCTTTTTCTTTTTAGAGGTTTATAGGGATAAAAAGAAGTATTAGATTTAACCTTAAATTTCAAAACATGGAAAATAAAAATGGATAAAGGAAAAAGAGTTGACCAACCCTATCTCTAAGAAAACAAAAAATTTTCATCAGTTTTAGCCCCGAAATAGAAAGATTTCTCAGTGGAATTCGTCCATGTATGTGCTATTTCACTAGTGGGCCGCTTTTACCAATTGAGTCCCTAGTTGTTCAGTCATATTCTTGATTCCCTTAATACCGTCTGAACCTATGGTTCCTAAATGTTAGGATTGTTGGAGTATTAGTTGTTCGAATGATGCAAATCATATTTTTATGTTATTGTTCAGTGTATTGCACGAATTTCACAACCCTAAATATATACTCTTTTAGTTCTGGAATTACACATCGTAGGTCAGACATTTTACTTAATTCAGTTATTTAAAATATACATGCCTCAGTATAACAGTAATGGTCTTATAATCACTTAATGTATCTGGAGTATTATAATACTTGAGTTAGACTACGGATACGCGTACCCAAAATGGTCCCAAAACTACTAGCCACGTAGGTTGTAAGTCCCATTTGTAGGCAACATTTTAGTGATCACACCATCATGCCTCTATACCTTTAGCCATGTATATTGAGTCCTCTCGATGGAGTGTATACATCCGACTACACATTTAGATCATGTTGTTTTATAATCGGTTATAAGTAGCTCCCACATTTCACTGAGACTCTATAGCATTGGCCATTTAAGTATAGTCAGTTATATGATTATTCAGCTTTACTTTATCCTTCATGCTCAATACCCTTCAAGTACTAGCACATATATTGTGCTAGATTTTCTAGTGATGTAGGTTAAGGTCCTCAACATTAAGAACACACATAGATTAATTCCCGATCTTCAGTTCAAAAACATAAAGGGTGAGTCCTTATTCTTTTAGGACTCAAGACATTTATTTTGATTACTCTTTGTATTTTAGTTTCTGTTTTGCTAGATCTAGTTGGTACATGTCCCAACATTTCTAGTATATTGGTAAGTAGATTCATCTTAATGTTTGAGTTTAATATTCTCTTGTATTAAACTCTCAGTTTCTCATATATTTATTTTAGTAAATGGATATTCCCCATTATTATGACTTTTATTATATGTAGCTTCCGCAAAGTCTATTTAAGTTCCCATATTCGTGTTGTTATTATCCTATGCTTAATGTCATGCCATGACCGTTAGCTTGGGATCACTTATTGTCCCAGGTTCCTTCTCCGCATTGTCACATCAGGGGAGCACCCCCTAAATCTTCTTCTGTGTGAAGAAATGATTCATCGATGTAACGAGCGTTGTCTTCCTTAATGAGGACTAAGACTAGCCTCTTAGCTTATATCATTATATTAATAGGAGAAAATGCGGAAAATTTTAAATAATAGCATATCAATTCGTCATATCCCATACATCAATGTAATAATGCCACATATAGGCTATACAATGTTTATTACTCAAATGAAAAGGAAAGAACTAGAAGTCTTGTAACTAGAAAAACATCAAAAGCTTGATTGTGGCATTGCCATCAGAAAGTGTAGAGCTACCCAACTTGGATGAGTGACGATTCCAAGTTTTTCTTCAAATTCGTCTCAGAAGCCCTTAAACGTCTAGAACCTAAGATGCTACGGAAAAGGGATAAATAGGGTTAGTACACCACTTGTACTAAGTATGATACCATATGCATACACATCATAAAATCATTCTAGAAAGGTACATTTAATTAAACCATGCACTTTACTTTGAAAATTCTTATGCACATTCAAGAAAACCACACCAATCAATAAGACATATACGGTAAGGCAAGACCATGCACATCACAAGACCAACCATACTAAGTATGTTCAAGCTAATATTCATATCAACACATTTGAGGACATAATCAAGAAAACTCTATCATGAAGTTAGGACATCAACAAGCATGAATAAGAGTTTATTATAACATAAATAAAAAATAAGACCATTATTCATGAACCCTCATAAAGTAAACTAGTGCAAGGACTTTGCAATACCCCATAAACTTACACATAAAGTAAACCAAACAAGAACCATAATTAATGTCCAACTTCTCATTGCATATCAATTAGAGAATATATCATCATGCTTCGCCAATAGAGACCAAACACATGCTCATAAGTAAAAACAATCCTCATATAGTATCACCAATATGCAAGATAATCATATGTATATCATATACCATTATAAGCATAAACATATATAAGAACATCCTCATAAGACATCCCTCAAGGATAACTAGTGCATTATTTAGGTAGAGTCTCATTCCCCTACCTAGACTAAGCAAAACCCCTTAGGTCAGACTAGTTAGAGTGCATTCCTTTCGTTCATTCTACCTTTTTGGAATATTTTGCGCTAACCGACATAGACCATATGAGATAATGTGGAATCCGATGTCATTGAACCTTACACAGAAAAAAGGCGGACTACTTTCCAAGGTAGTACCAAAACATGAACATAGCATCTAGGTGGATCCACTAGCTAGTATTCCTATGGGGGAAACATAGTTCAAGAACTAGGAGATATAGTTGGGACCCTCTTTATGATACATGTATTATATTCGCCAATCTCATAAGTACATTAGCGATCCTACCTTCCCTATGTGGGAAGAGACACTCCTCACTCTAGTTCACTCGGTGCTATGCTAGAGACCCTTTTAAAATGTCTTTAAAGCCTTTTGTAATCATCATAGCTTAATGTAGGTCATAGGGTCTATCCCTTATATATTAATTATCATCATAGCTCAATAAGAATTGCAATAGTATTGTCCTTTCATCACAATTTATACAAGTGAGGTTAGCACATTTACATAGTCACATCATAAAAAGGCACATGGGTAAGTTATCAAAATCCTTATATCATTTACATCTTATCCAACAACTCACAATCAATAGTTCAAGACATTTCAATTCAACATCAGACTAACCCTATCAATCTTAATATAAGTTGTACTTCAATGCAACATCATCACTTAATCACAAGTAATTACAATTGAAGTAAAGAATAGAGATCACAAGGCTCACTCACTCTCCTTCACAATGCCATCATCAAGGTCTTAAAATAACCCTAAAACATAACCCAACAATGGTATAATAGGAAAACATCATTGTTACCAATATAATAACAAGTCCAATTGAATCATTATACAACAATCCATCACTAGTTCATAGCCTAGAAATAGAGACTTAGATCAAATTCATAACCTACTTCACAACCTAGGTTAATTAATCAAGAAATAGTATAATTGGATTACAATATATCACAATCTACTCATAATTAGCATAATAACACCAAGGATGGTAATTCACACATTAACCAAACAAATTAAGTCAATACTATCAAATTCACATCAAAATCACCACCTAGCGTTGAGGGGAATACATCATTTTCTACAATTTACACCAATACATCAAGAAGTAACATAATTTAGTTATAATACATTTCAATATACTCATAATATCCAAATAAATCATAAACAAAGCAATTCAGAAGATCAATTTCGTATTGGAAGAAAATCCACATGAATGTTATATTTCTGAAATCATCTTAAATTTTATCAATACCTTGTTCATTGATTCATTTTGATGTATAAACATGAAATTTAGTAGCCCTAGAACCCTCTTGACCTTGAATTTTATGGTGTTCTTCTACTTGGGAGAAAGAAAAAACAGAAGGAGGAACAATAAGGGTTTGGGAAATTATGAGAATTAGGTTAGTTTAATTGTGTTACGTTCTTTATATAGGTCATTAAAAAACTTAATTGGAATTCCCTTTACCCCTAAATAATTAACTAACCACCTAATTAATTAATTTGACTTACCTTAAAATGTGCAGCAAAACAGTGGACTCAATAGACTAGACCACGTCTATGGTCCATTTATCAAACGACGTCCAAGGGACCAACCGTCCTATTAGTCCGTCGTTTTTTTTAGAAACTTATAAAAATAGGATTCCCCTTAATTTGGCTAAGTGACCCAGCGATGACCGATCGATTGGTTTGCACTTGTTTGTGGACATTGCTTTTGGCATCTATTTGCCAAATTGCTAGGGTCCTCCTCAAACGCCTTTTGTTGTTCCTTGGGGAGTCATACCCAGACGTTTTTAAAATAAACTAACTCTAATAAGTGTTAGACACCCTTCCATAAGAATTCATCATTTTCCATTCATATCGTATAACAAGTATACATGTAGTTACAACCATGCATTAGATTTTACAATTGTTCAACCCTAAAACTTCGAAATCAAGTGCATGACAATAACATTCGATTGTTGCATTCAAACTTCCACAAGCAACAACAGAAACAAGAGACCAGACTACATGCAGTAACATGCATTAGCTACTACGTTGGATCGACTAAACATAATCGTGAAGCTAGGATTCAACACTATCATGCTACAAGAAAAAAAAAGCAGAAACAAGAGACCAAACTACAAGCAGTAGAAACAACACTATCATGATTCAACATTTTCATGCTACAAGAGACATGTTTAATTAGCATAAAAAAGAAACTATAAGAAACCAAACTACAAGCAACAAGTATCAAAAAAATTATGAATCTAACAACTGGTCCTCTACTAGGCTACAGGCAGAACAAAAAAACTCATGAATCAGACTACAAGCAGCAACTCAGACATTAAACTACCAGAGAACAAGCAGCAACTGAGACATTAAACTCATGAATCAGGCATTTACTGATTCTCTACCCAACTTTTCCCCAACTTCCTTAGATCAATAGCATACTTTTCCATTCTAATCCTATTGCAAGTAGCAACAACAAATAACAATCAAAACATAGAATTAGCGACAACAACCTTTTTCAGCCCCTTGAATAGAAGTAGATTCTCTTGGTGAAGGAGTCAACAATGCTGCCAACATGTTGAGATCAATTAATCCCGCATGCTTAAGTTGTGCAATAACATCTGCAATAACTTCTTGTCGCACAATTTTCTTTTGTTCCTCAATTTATATCTCCATTTTCTCCATCCTTACTTGCATTCGATGAATTCAATCAGTTTTTGTACTTAAAATTGATTCTAAATTGCCATCTTCTTTTTAAAACTAGTCTTTGTAACTCCTACGCCATGTAGTCTTAGACGTCCTGGATGTTCATGACCCATGACGCTTGACAATGCATCAACATACTCACCATTTATGCTTATTTGATTTTAAATTTCCTCCATTTTAGCCTACCAAAACATATCCAATAAACAAAATATGAAATAAATAATTGATTTCAATAAAAAAAATTGAAAATAGACGGTACACATAAAATTTTACTAGTAGTATCTTCATATGAAGACTTGTACAAACGCTCGGGTTGTCTTGTTCTTGTAACCACAAAGATATACTTAGAACAAACCGTCTCCTTATCTTTCTCCTAGTCACATTGAAATGTTTATCCAAAATACACTGACACTGGATAAAAAGCCCCAAAATTTTATTTTAAAAAAAATATATAAGCGAAACACACCAGCTTATTACGAACTAAAGCAAAACTCTTTTTGCCAGAAGTTTGTGGATTCATAAGTTTTTTTCGATTCTTTGCATTTGTTTCAGACATTTTCTGCAAAGAAAAAACGAAGAAATGATGTTGATATAGGTAAGAACTGCATTTTCTGCATTTGTTTCGGACAACATAAATCTACAATTGGCCAAAAATCATATTGGTAAGAACAGTTTGTTAATGTGTGTTTTTGCGCAGAGAAGAGAACTTGTAATATTTCCATCATCTTCTTTGTTTTAGTTACAAAATGCACATGTAAACAACCATTTTTTCATCTTCTTTATTGTGTACACAAGTCATTTTCTTTTGACAACTTTGTTGTTGAAGAAGATGATGGAGAAGATCAGCTATATTAGATGAAATATCCAAACATGCTCGACACAAAGATGCTACTGGAAAAAGAGGTACTATTTTATCTAATAGCTTTGAAGTGTCAGGGGTCACTAGGTGGGAAGAAGCTGGAAAGGGAGCAACAGGAGGCATAATACAAATGCTACTTATTCAGAAAAAAAATTGAGATTCTGAATTACACTTTTACCTTGAATTTTTCAGATTTCGAATATTTGAGAAGGTCTCTAAATTGACATTCTGGAATATGACCAGGCTTTTTTGTCATTCGAACTGCATCAGTGTCATATGGATCATAGTAATTATTTTTTAAATCACTTCTATGTTTTCTCCAAGCATCTCGAATTGTTACCATAGTCCAATTGTACTCAGCTTCAGGAATAATGTATTTCTCCTATTATTTTAAGTCATTCACTTAGACAATAGATGTAATATACTTTTTAAAAATAATTAATTATTGTAAACTACTTACCTTGGTAAAATCCCATAAATTCTTTTTAGTGTCCATGTTCCTCCAATGAAATATATCAAATGGGCAAAGAGTCGCATTTCTAGCCAATGTTCCGAGGAAGCTACTTAGCTCTATGACAACATCATCAGTAGGACCAATAGGTTGATTTTGACTGTTCAGTATGATCAACTTACGCTCTTTTTGGGAATGAACATCATGCATTTGCGTTCTAACTCTTTTATTTGGACTGGAAACATCTTCAGCTATAAGAAAATACAAAAAATATAATTAAAAATTATGGATACATTTATTAGGTTTGTAAGCTTATATATTACCTTGTTCTTCAGGTTGATCATCTGTTTAAGGAGTGAAAGAATTCATTTGCACATGCTGCTCAAGAGGCAGCTCCACGACAGGCTGGTCAAGAGGCAGCTCCTCGACATGCTTCTGTTCAAAAGGCAATTCCTCAATAGGCTGCTCCTTGACAGATTTTCTTTTTGCTTCAGATTGTTGTGCTACAGGTTGTTATGCTACAATTAATTTGAGCAGATGTCCTCTCTCACACTAAATTTCTTCAACAATCTCATTTGTTGTTAATAACCGTTGTTTCTTATTTTCCATGAATGATAAGGATCCCGGTGTAGCAAATGTCTTCTTTTTGGCTTTTTTGGTTCTTTTTGAAGATTTTTCTTGAGTCATAGTTATGACTATTCAAACCTGTGTGAAAATAGAACTTGAAAAGTTAAAATGTATGGCAGTTTATACCTGCAATACTTAAACAGATCAATCACCAAGGTCATACAAGGAGCTGAAGTAATGTTTTAAACTCCATAGATGTAAAGAAAAGTATTAGCGAATAAATATTACAAGAATCATAAAAACAAGATACGAACCTGGATATTTGGACCTTAATAAAGAGATAAGAACCTGATGATTTGCTGGTCCACTACAATGTTGAAATTGCACTTGAGAAAAAAACATAAAACATGAAAAAAAAAAAGAATTTATTCGAAAAAGTCCACAAGATCCTTGTCAGTTATTAACTTCTATCCAATCCCAATCATTATCATCAAAGTCATCCTCCTCCTCTTCCGATGTTTCTATAGCTTCATCTTCTGAATGTTGTGCAATTGAAGAAGCATCGATGATATCAATAGGAAGATCTTCTCTCGACCATCTAACATCTACATCAAGTACTCTTTCTTATGGACCAATAACATCATTAGGCTCTCTCCAAAATGTTTCTTCAATATTAAAACAATTCTCTTCCTCCAAATCATACAAATCCACAAGGACTTTATTTCTTGCATAATAAACATTTTTCTCGACCGGGTCTTCCACATAAAAAATTTGATGCACTTGAGATTCTAGTACAAAAGGATCATTTGTACTACATCTTTTGTTGAAATATACCCGAGTCAATCCATATTCATCGACTTCATTATGAAACCAATAAAAATTAAAAAGTACACCACTTAAGCAACCACAATAATCAATCTCAATGATATCTTGAATAATTCCGTAAAAGAGAACCATTCCATCAACAGGATTTTGGTCCCTCACACTATCAAAACTACCCGTTGTGGCTGAGAAAGTCACTCCACTATTCTGAGTTTTGCAAGGTGCATCTCGTGTTTTAGTATATAATCGATATCCATTAATGAAATATCCAGTATATCTTTTTGCAACAAAGTTAGGCCCTTTAGCTAGCCATTTTAAATGATTGGACACTTCAATATTTGTAACTTTTTCCCTAAACCAATCACCAAATTCTCTACTATGGACATGTGGTTTTACCCATGCATTGCCTCTACTAAGATTATCAGTTAAGACTTATGTTCCCTGTAAGCATGTAATGTAATTTAATCAAAGTGTATTTGTAAATGAAATGAAATTTGAAATACATTATCATAAATGAATATTTTATCTTTGTTGATAAATGCCTCTACTTGTTCATTTAATGTATTGAACAAAGTATACCGATATGCTTCAAAGAACTCATGCTGCTCCATATTTATTGTAACGACCAATTTAGTCATTTTGAGCAGTAGAGTTTATTTCTGGAAATCACTGTCTGGGTCGACGGATCCCACGATGGACTGTCATAGGCACGACAGACCGTCGAGGGGGTCTCGTTCCAAACTACTTAGATTCTGAAAATCTGGGTGTTGAGAATCGACTCTCTAAACTTCACGACGGAAGTGCAGGACGGACCGTCGTAGGCACGACGGACCGTCACAAGTCCTTCATTGAAATTGAGTCTCTGAACTCTGTGACGACCCTGCAGGACGGAACGTCGTAGGCACGACAGGCCGTCACGACTGACTTAACCTTGACTGGGTCGGATTTCTGTTATTATTTTTAAGGGGCGTTTTGGACTATTCATGCTTATAATTATAAAGTTAGTGGATTAATGTTAATAATTCAATTACTTGGGGGTTAAAGGAGATAACCTTGAAATAAATAGTGGGTTATTTTTATCATCTTTTATACTTAATTATATGACAATTAGGGTAAAAGAAAAAGGGTTTGAATAAGAAAAATAGAAAGAACAGAGAGAGAAAGGAGAACGCACGAGCGAGAGAAGAGAAGAAACGCAAGGAAAGCAAAGATTTTGGGAAGATAGCTTGTTTGATCACGATTCTTCGGTGGAGGTAGGTTATGGTTTATGCTATTTCATAGTAAACTCTTAATAGCGAATGATATGTATTGGGTACTATTGTAAAGTATTCTATATGCTTAATTGTGTGCCTGCATGATGTGATTATGTAATTGTAATGGGTTGGGAAGATGAGGCTGTGAATCTTAAATCTTAAATTCACTTTGTTAATGATAAAGCCTTGGTATGACAGAAGGCTTGATGAACTAAAGTAATGAGATTAGAGGATCGGGTGTCACGTTCCGCCACCAGGATAGTATTAGAGGATCGGGTGTCACGTTCCGACACCAGGATAGTATTAGAGGATCGGGTGTCACGTTCCGATACCAGGATAGTATTAGAGGATCGGGTGTCACGTTTCGACACCAGGATAGTATTAGAGGATCGGGTGTAACGTTCCGACACCAGGATAGTATTAGAGGATCGGGTGTCACGTTCCGACACCAGGATAGTAGGGGATCGGAGTGTCACGTTCCGATACCAGGATAGCAGTAGTGGAGCGGAGTGTCACGTACCGACACAAGAGGAATAAAGAGAATGAAAACTTGAATTATGTTAATATACTCAATTTAAAGAACTAATTCCCAAATGATTATGATGGGGAGGCTTGAGTCCTCATAGATATGCTGGGTGTTGTGGCCAATGATTATGGTATTTGTTGTTATCACCTGTTGAGTATGTGGTTGATTTTATATTATTATTTGATATATACTAATTTCTATTTTGAGTTGGCCGATGATACCTACTCAGTACTTGTGCCTTGTACTGACCCCTACTTGTATTTGTTTTGCTTTGATAATTTGAGGATAGATGTTCTTGTGGTGATGACTTCCAGATTTTGGGAATAATAAGTATTAAATTTTAGAAGTCATTTATTGGTTATATTAATGAGTTTTAAGTCTTCCGCATTGTATTTTGTTCATTATGGGTGAAATATTAGTAAATGACTGGGGTTTAGATTGGTTGGTTAGCTCACATAGGAGGATAAATGTGGGTGCCACTCGCGGCTCGTTTTGGGTCGTGACAAACTTGGTATCAAAGCATTAGGTTCGTCGGTCTCATCACACAAGAACGATTCTAGTAGAGTCTTAAGGAACGATAGGGGGACGCCTTTACTTTTTTTTGAGAGGCTATAGGACTTTAGGAAAATTCCATTCTTTCTTTCGTGCTATTACTTGGATCCAATTGGTAGAGGTCGCGGGAGGGCGTCGTTTAGATGAAGAGGACAAGCACCTGTCTCATCTAGTACTAGGGCGGTGACTCCTCCACCGACTGATGAGGTAGAAAGAGATGGTGATAAAAGGGAAAATGAGCAAGTGCAGAATGAGGAATTACCACCCCAACCTACCCCAGAGATGATTAACCAGGTTCTTGCCTATCTTAGCGGGTTATCTGATCAAGGCCAGACACCTCCAGTGTTTTCTGCACCGGCGCCTCAGGTTCTGAGAGTACAATATTCCGCTGCTGAGGCTCCCAGCATGAATGCCTCATTGGAAATAGGCACGTTTCCTCCATTGACTACGAGGCCTATAATGACGAGTGATCAGCACGGACTTTTCAGTAAGTTCTTGAAATTGAAACCTCCAGTTTTCAAGGGTGCTGAATCTGAGGATGCCTATGATTTTCTGGTTGATTGTCATGAGTTGCTACATAATATGGGCATAGTGGAACGATTTGGTGTTGAATTTGTGACCTATCATTTTCAAGGGAACGCCAAAATGTGGTGGCGGTCATATGTTGAGTGTCAACCAGCACAGGCACCACCTATGACTTGGGCGTCATTCTCTAGCTTATTTATGGAGAAGTATATACCCCGAACTTTGAGGGATAGTAGGAGAGATGAGTTCTTAAGCCTAGAGCAAGGCAGGATGTCGGTTACTGCTTATGAGACTAAGTTTCATAAGCTATCCAGGTATGCCACCCAACTTTGCTTCAGTCCACAAGAGCGGATTCGCCATTTCGTGAAATGATTGAGGTCAGATTTGCAGATTTCAGCCTTAAAGGTAGCAGCTACAGCAAAATCCTTTCAGGAGGTTGTAGATTTTGTGATAGAAGTGGAGGTGGTGAAGCCAGACAAATTCACCATGGCATCGACATCTAAGAAGTTTTTTAAGGGAGGTGATTTTAATGGTTCTTACTCCAGAGGGAGGGGTTCAGGAGGTTACCCAGCCCGACCTATTCAGTCTTCACTACAGGCTGTAGCTGGGGGTCCATCGCAGACCAGCCAACATTCCTCTGAGTTTGGAGGTTACCCTTAGACTTCGTCATTCTCACAAAGAACTATGCTTGAATCTAGAGAGTGTTATGGATGTGGGGAGACTGGACACATTAAGAGGTATTGTCCAAAACAGAGTTATAGACCTCCAATAGTCAGAGGTAGAGGTGGTTATGGAAGAGGCCGTCATTCTGGAGGACGTGGTGGCCGAGGAAATGGTGGTCACCAAAATGGCCGGGGTGACAGGCAAACTGGAGCTACTACGACACAACATGGTAGGGGCAACGGGCAGACAGGTGATAGGGCTCATTGTTATGCTTTCCCTGGGAGGTCTGAAGCGGAGACATCTGATGCTGTTATCACAGGTAATCTTTTGGTTTGTGATTGCATGGCTTCTGTCTTATTTGATCCTGGATCCATATTTTCATATGTATCTTCCTCATTTGTTGTTGGTCTTAATTTGCACTGTGATTTACTTGACATGCCCATTCGTGTCTCTACTCCGGTGGGTGAGTATGTGATAGTGGAGAAGGTGTATAGGACTTGTCCTGTAACTTTTGTGGGGAGCAATACTTATGTAGACTTGGTTATCTTAGAAATGGTTGATTTCGATGTAATTCTGGGTATGACTTGGCTTTCTCCAAATTTTGCAATCTTAGATTGTAATGCTAAAAATGTAGCATTGGCCAAGCCTGGGACAGATCCGTTAGTGTGGGAGGGTGACTACACTTCCACTCCAGTACTTATCATCTCCTTTCTTTGTGCTAAGAGAATGGTTAGTAAAGGGTGTTTAGCTTTCTTGGCACACCTCAGGGATGATACTACCCAAGTACCTTCAATTGAGTCGGTTTCGATAGTCTATGAGTTTCTGGATGTGTTTCCTGCAGACCTTCCTGGTATGCCACCGGATAGGGACATTGATTTCTGTATTGATCTGGAGCCGGGTACTCGCCCCATTTCCATACCCCCTAATAGAATGGCTCCAGCAGAGTTAAGGGAGTTGAAGGCTCAACTTCAGGAGTTGTTAGGTAAAGGTTTCATTAGACCAAGCGCTTCCCCTTGGGGTGCTCCGGTGTTATTTGTGAAGAAGAAGGATGGGAGTTTCCGGATGTGCATAGACTACCGGCAGTTGAATAAAGTAACTATTAAGAACAAGTATCCCATTCCTCGCATTGATGACTTGTTCGATCAGTTACAAGGTGCTTGTGTCTTCTCAAAAATTGACATGAGATGCGGTTATCATCTGTTGAAAATACGGGGCAACAGATGTGCCAAAGACTGCTTTTCGAACCAGGTATGGGCATTATGAATTCGTAGTAATGTCTTTTGGTCTTACGAATGCCCCTGCTGCTTTCATGATCCTGATGAACGGGATTTTTAAGCCACATCTGGATCTTTTTGTTATCGTATTTATTGATGATATACTGATATACTGAAAAAGCAAGAAGGAACATGAGGAGCATTTGAGAATTGTATTGGAGTTGTTGAGGAAGAAAAAGCTTTATGCCAAATTCTCCAAGTGTGAGTTTTGGCTAGATTCAGTGTCCTTCTTGGGGCACGTAGTGTCTAAGGATGGAGTGATGGTGGATCCTTCTAAGATTGAAACAGTGGAGAATTGAGTAAGACCTACTAATGTGTCAGAAGTAAGGAGCTTTGTTGGTTTAGCTAGCTAATACCGTCGATTTGTCAAGGGATTTTATTTTATTGCTTCCCCGCTGACAAATTTGACTAAGCAGAACATTCCATTTGTATGGTCGGACGAATGTGAGGAAAGGTTTCAGAAACTCAAGACCTTGCTGACTACTGCACCTATTCTTACCTTGCCAGTGGAGGGTAAGAATTTCATTGTTTATTGCGATGCATATTATTCTGGGTTGGGTGTAGTGCTAATGCAAGAGAGAAATGTGATTGATTATGATTCAAGACAATTAAAAGTGCATGAACGTAGCAATCCGACCCACGATTTAGAGTTGGCTGCAGTGGTATTTGCATTAAAGCTATGGAGACACTATCTATATGGGGTTAAGTGCAAAGTCTATACAGATCATCGTAGTCTACAATATGTTTTTACTCAGAAGGATTTGAATTTGAGGCAGAGGAGGTGGATAGAACTACTGAAGGACTACGATGTTACTATATTGTATCACCCAGGAAAAGCTAATGTGGTGGCAGATGCTTTAAGTAGAAAAACAGAGAGCATGGGGAGTCTAGCTCATTTACAAGTTTCTAGACGCCCATTGGCTAGAGAGGTTCAGACTCTGGCTAATGACTTTATGAGGCTGGAAATATTAGAGAAAGGAGGATTTTTGGCCTGCATGGAGGCAAGATCTTCTTTTCTTGACAAGATCAAAGGAAAACAGTTTGATGATGAGAAGTTGAGCCGAATTCGGGATATGATGTTGCGAGGAGAGGCTAATGAAGTAATAATTGATGAGGAAGGTGTTTTGAGGATTAAGGAAAGGGTATGTGTGCCCCGTGTTGATGATTTGATCCACACTATCCTTATAGAGGCTCATAGTTCCGGATATTCTATACATCCTGGCGCAACCAAGATGTACCGTGACCTAAAGCAACACTTTTGGTGGAGTAGAATGAAGCGTGACATTGTTGATTTTGTTGCCAAATGTCCAAATTGTCAGCAAGTAAAATATGAACACCAGAGGCCCGGAGGAACACTTCAGAGAATGCCCATTCCTGAATGGAAGTGGGAGAGAATTGCAATGGACTTTGTGGTTGGTCTTTCAAAGACATTGGGTAAGTTTGATTCTATTTGGGTAATTGTGGACAGATTAACTAAGTCTTCTCACTTCATTCTAGTCAAGGTGACTTACAATGCAGAGAAGTTAGCCAAACTCTATATCTCAGAAATCGTTCGATTGCATGGAGTTCCACTTTCCATCATATCACATAGAGGTACGCAGTTTACTTCTAAGTTTTGGAGAACACTGCATGCTGAATTAGGTACTAGGTTGGATCTTAGTACTGCATTTCACCCTCAGACCGATGGTTAGTCTGAGCGAACGATTCAAGTGTTGGAGGATATGCTTCGTGCATGTGTGATAGAATTTGGTGGTCATTGGGATAACTTCTTACTCTTAGCAGAGTTTTCATACAATAATAGCTATCACTCAAGTATTAATATGGCTCCATTTGAGGCACTGTATGGGAGTAGATATAGGTCCCCCATTGGTTGGTTTGATGCATTTGAGGTTAGACCTTGGTGTACTGATCTTTTGAGGGATTCATTATAGAAAGTGAAATCTATTCAAGAAAAGCTTTTAGCAGCTCAGAGTAGGCAGAAGGAATATGCAGATCGAAAGGTTAGAGACTTGGAGTTCATTGAGGGTAAACAAGTCTTGCTGAAGGTTTCACCCATGAAGGGTGTGTTGCGGTTTGGTAAAAGAGGTAAGCTAAGCCCAAGGTATAGTGGACCATTTGAAGTACTTAAGCGAGTAGGGGAGGTGGCTTATGAATTAGCCTTGCCTCCAGGACTGGTAGGAGTGCATCCGGTATTTCATGTGTCTATGTTGAAAAGATACCATGGGGATGGAAACTACATCATTTGTTGGGATCCGATTCTGCTTGATGAGAATTTGTCTTATGAGGAGGAGCATGTTGCCATTCTAGATAGAGAAATTCGCAAGTTGAGAGCAAGGGAGATTGCATCCATCAAATTTCAATGGAAGAATCGACCAGTTGAAGAGTCCACTTGGTAGAAGGAGGCTGATATGCAAGAAAGATACCCACACCTGTTTACAGATTCAGGTACTCCTTTTCGCCCTTGTTTTTCTTCTTGTGATCGTTCGATGACGAACGATGGGTAAATTGGTATCTATTGTAACGACTTGTTTAGTCTTTTGAGCAGTAGAGTTTATTTCTGGAAATCACTGTCTGGGTCGACGGATTCCACGACGGACCATCATGGACACGACGGACCGTCGAGGGGGTCTCGTTCCAAAACACTTAGATTCTGAAAATCTGGGTGTTGAGAATCGACTCTCTGAACTTCACGAGGGAAGTGCAGGACGGACCGTCGTAGGCACGATGGACCGTCACAAGTCCTTTATCGAAATTAAGTCTCTGAACTCTATGACGACCCTGCAGGATGGACCGTGACAGGCACGACGGGCCGTCACGAGTGACGTAACCTTGACTGGGTCAGATTTCTGTTATTATTTTTAAGGGGCGTTTTGGACTATTCATGCTTATAATTATAAAGTTAGTGGATTAAGGTTAATAATTCATTTACTTGGGGGTTAAAGGAGATAACCTTGAAATAAATAGTGGGTTATTTTTATCATCTTTTTATACCTTAATTATATGACAATTAGGGTAAAAGAAAAAGGGTTTGAATAAGAAAAAAAAACAGAGAAAGAAAGGAGAACGCACGAGCGAGAGAAGAGAAGAAACGCAAGGAAAGCAAAGGGTTTGGGAAGATAGCTTGTTTGATCGTGATTCTTCGGTGGAGGTAGGTTATGGTTTATGCTATTTCATAGTAACTCTTAATAGCGAATGATATGTTATTGGGTAGTATTGTAAAGTCTTCTATATGCTTAATTGTGTGCCTGCATGATGTGATTATGTAATTGTAATGGGTTGGGAAGATGAGGTTGTCAATCTTAAATCTTAAATTCACTTTGTTAATGATGAAGCCTTGGTATGAGAGAAGGCTTGATGATAAAGTAATGAGATTAGAGGATCGGGTGTCACATTCCAACACAAGGACAGTATTGGAGGATCGGGTGTCACGTTCCGACACCAGGATAGTATTAGAGGATCGGGTGTCACGTTTAGACACCAGGATAGTATTAGAGGATCGGGTGTCACGTTCCGACACCAGGATAGTATTAGAGGATCGGGTGTCACATTCCGACACCAGGATAGTATTAGAGGATCGGGTGTCACGTTCCGACACAAGGATAGTAGGGGATCGGAGTGTCACGTTCCGACACCAGGATAGTAGTAGTGGAGCGGAGTGTCACGTACCGACACAAGAGGAATAAAGAGAATGAAAACTTGAATTATGTTAATATACTCAATTTAAAGAACTAATTCCCAAATGAGTATGATGGGGAGGCTTGAGTCCTCATAGATATGCTGGGTGTTGTGGCCAATGATTATGGTATTTGTTGTTATCACCTGTTGAGTATGTGGTTGATTTTATATTATTATTTGATATATACTGTTTTCTATTTTGAGTTTGCCGATGATACCTACTCAGTACTTGTGCCTTGTACTGACCCCTACTTGTATTTATTTTGCTTTGGTAATTTGAGGATAGATGTTCTTGTGATGATGACTTCCAGATTTTGGGAATAATAAGTATTAAATTTTAGAAGTTATTTATTGGTTATATTAATGAGTTTTAAGTCTTCCGCATTGTATTTTGTTCATTATGGGTGAAATATTGGTAAATGACTTGGGTTTAGATTGGTTGGTTCGCTCACATAGGAGGATAAATGTGGGTGCCACTCGTGGCTCGTTTTTGGTCGTGAAATTTGTAATCTTGCCTTTCCTTATATTCTCACTTCCAATTGGATGACCTGTCATAGGAAATAAAGGTGAAATACCACCGTATTCAGTAGGTATATGGAAATAATTTTCAAACAATCTACAGCTAAAATACCTTTTACTATTGATCCTTCATGATTTTTTCGATTACGACAAGCCCCTTGAAGTCACACATAGTTCTTTCTGTAGAATATATCCAACGCAATTGATTTGGGCCTCCAAGCTTAATTTCATCTACTAGATGGATAGGCAAATGTGTCATTATATCAAAAAAAGATGGAGGACAAATCTTTTCAAGCTCACATTCAATATCTATGATTTCTGCTTTCATATTTTCAAGATTGCTTTTTCTAATAACCTTGCTACATATGGTTCTAAAAAAATTCCCCAACCTAATCAAGACCATAGCTACATTCTTGGGTAACACTTTTTTTACTGCAAAATGGAGTAAGTAATGCATTAAGAAATGAGCATGGTGACTTTTATATCCGAATACTTTCATCTCTTCAATTTGAACACAACTTGATATATTAAAAGCACACCGTTTTGGTAATTAATTTGACTTTTAAGACGGTTGCAAAAATAACTTTTTTCTCATCTGGTGTCATAGAGAAACAAGCTTTCGCTAGATGGATATTTCCTGTATCACAATCTTTTAGAGGTTGAAGCTCTTTACGTATCCCCATTTCATACAACTCATAGCGAGAATTTATATGATCTTTGAACTTTCCAAGTATATCCAATAAAGTCCCAAGAACACTGTCACAAATATTCTTCTCTACGTGCATCACATCAAGATTGTGCTTCAATTTGTTTGTTGCCCAATACGGCAACTAAAAAAATGGATTTTTTTCCATGGACCATTATTATATCGTTTTCTTTTCTTTTTGTTCTTTCCAAATACATTATTGAATTCACGAAGCTCTTCAAGAATTTGTACACCTGATAATGGAGTAGGTGCAACTTCATGCTCCTCTTTACCATTAAATGATTTTTTATCTCTTCTAAATTGATGATCAGGAGATAAAAATGCCCGATGAATCAAGTAACACATCTTACGACTATGTTTAAGATATTGGGAACAAGTATTATGGATACAAGTGGGGCATGTCAATCTCCCCTTGGTTCTCCATTCAGAAAGCATTCCCAGAGCTGGAAAATCACTTATTGTCCACAATAAAGGTGCACGCATTAGAAATGTTTGATTAGTTACAACATCATATGTTTTAACTCCCACTTCCCATAGTTCCTTCAACTGCGCAATCAACTGTTGAAAGTATACATCTATATCATTTCCCGGAGATGATGGACCTGGAATAATCATTGACAAAATAATATTCTTCGACTTCATGCAAGTCCATGGTGATAAATTATAGTTTATCAACATAACTGGCCATGTGCTATGGGAAATGTTCATAGTTCTGAATGGATTGAAACCATTACTTCAAAGATCCAATCTAACATTACGAGCATCATTAGCAAAGTCTGGATGCAATGAATCAAAATCCTTCCAAGCTTCACCATCTGCAGGATGTCTTAAATTTCCATATCTAAGTTGTTTAGTATCATGACATCTCATAGCTATAGATGTTTCAGAACACATGAATAACCTCTGAAGCCTAGGCTTTAAAGGAAAGTACCTTAAAACCTTTACGGGGATTTACATAAAATTATTATTTAAGTCATTACCGACACTCTTCCATATTGAAGCTCCACATGCAGAGAAATTATCTAACTTTGCATTGTCATTCCAAAATAACATGCTATCATTAGTGCAAGCATCTGTTTTCTCATAATAAAGACCCAACTATTTTATGACCTTTTTTGTCTTGTAAAACGAATAGGGTATCTAAGAAAATGGAAATACCTCTCTAATCAAGTCCAACAAATCGGAAAAGGCCACATCAGTCAACTTGTGAATGCATTTAAACAAGTGTAGCCGGATGGTAAAACTCAACTTAGAAAAATTCTTACACTCCGGATACAACTCTTCTTTCCCTTCCTCCACTAATTTAAAAAATCTCTTTGCATCTTCAGGAGGACCCTCTCTCACTCCTTCATGCCTCTGATCATCTATTACAGTTCTAAAAGTATCATCAAATAACCTATTAATGTCGTCATGCATGTTAGAACTTTCTTCTTCTTAGGTTGGATGTGGCATATTTCTTGAGGAATATCCTTGTCCATGAAAAACCCATTTGGTGTATCCATGAAAGAATCAAATAATCCTGTACCATATTTCGACAATGCCAATTACGATTAAAGCACTTCTTACAAGGACACAATATTACCATTTCTTGCGAAGCTCGTTCAAATGCTTTATCAAGAAAATCATTAACTCCATGAATATATTCATTGGTGGATCTTCGGAGAATCATCCAACTTTTATCTCCAAAATCCATTGAATATATATCCTACATGACATGAACAACAAATTAAAGCCAATAAATTCATGAGTACAAGCAATCTCGGCACAACTTAACCTTTCAAACTTTTAGATTAATCAAATTACAAACCTTCACACCAATTCAACACCAAAAATTGATTGCATTAATAGTACAACCCAATTGACAAGTTATTAGAAGATTTCACCATTTAAGAAACTTTATACACATAACGGACAAAAGGCATGCTAAAACAGATTTCAAAGCAATAAGGGCAGATTTAACGAATTAATGAGATGAGCAAAGAAAATTAAAAGAACTAGGTGGATAGGTTGTAACCTCCCTATTCTATGCTCTTTAAACTCATTGAAT
>JAKWIY010003052.1:8808665-8996248 GCA_027704805.1 Solanum corneliomulleri
TTTTGTGGGGAGCACTACTCATGTAGATTTGATTATTTTAGAAATGGTTGATTTTGATGTAATTCTGGGTATGACTTGGCTTTCTCCAAATTTTGCAATCTTAGATTGTAATGCTAAAACTGTTACATTGGCCAAGATGATGACTACATTTCCACCCCCATTTGTATTATCTCCTTTCTTCGTGCTAAGAGGATGGTTAGTAAGGGTTGTTTAGCTTTCTTGGCCCATCTCGTGGATGATACTTCCCAAGTACCTTCGATTAAGTCCGTTTCGATAGTCCGTGAGTTCCCGGATGTGTTTCCTGCAGCCTTCCTGGTATTCCACCAGATAGGGATATTGATTTCAGTATTGATTTGGATCCGGATACTCGCCCCATATCTATTCCCCCTTATAGGATGGCTCCAACTGAGTTAAGGGAGTTGAAGGCCCAACTTCAGGAATTGTTAGGTAAAGGTTTTATTAGACCAAGTGCATCTCCTTGGGGTGCTCCTGTGTTATTTGTGAAGAAGAAAGATGGAAATTTTTGGATGTGCATAGACTACCGGCAGTTGAATAAGGTTACTATTAAGAACAAGTATCCCATTCCTCGCATTGATGATTTGTTCGATCAGTTACAAGGTGCTTGTGCCTTCTCCAAAATTTACTTGAGATCCAGTTATCATCAATTGAAAATATGGGCAATAGATGTGCCAAAGACTGCTTTTTGCACCAGGTATGGGCATTATGAATTAGTAGTAATGTCTTTTGGTCTTACAAATGCCCCTGCTGCGTTCATGAGCTTGATGAATGGGATTTTTAAGCCCTATCTGGACCTCTTTGTTATCGTATTTATTGATGATATACTAATATACTCGAAGAGCAGGAAGGAACATGAGGAGCATTTGAGAATTGTGTTGTAGTTGTTGAGAAAGAAAAGGCTTTATGCCAAATTCTCCAAGTGTGAATTTTGGCTAGATTCAGTGTCCTTCTTGGGGCACGTGGTTTCTAAGGATGGAGTGATGGTGGATCCTTCTAAGATTGAAACAGTGAGGAATTGGGTAAGACCTACAAATGTTTCAGAGGTAAGGAACTTTGTTGGTTTAGCTAGATATTATCGTCGATTTGTCAAGGGATTTTCTTCTATTGCTTCCCCGCTGACAAATTTGACTAAGCAGAACATTCCATTTGTGTGGTCGGACGAATGTGAAGGAAGCTTTCAGAAACTCAAGACCTTGGTGACGACTGCACCTATTCTTACCTTGCCAGTGGAAGGTAAGAATTTCATTGTTTATTGCGATGCATCTTATTCTGGGTTGGGTGCAGTTCTAATGCAGGAGAGAAATGTAATTGCTTATGCTTCGAGGCAACTAAAGGTGCATGAACGTAACTATCTGACTCATGATTTGGAGTTGGCTGCGGCCGTATTTGCATTGAACCAATGGAGACATTATCTATATGGAGTCAAGTGTGAAGTCTATACGGATCATCGTAGTTTACAGTATGTCTTTACTCAGAAAGATTTGAATTTGAGGCAAAGGAGGTGGATGGAACTACTAAAGGACTATGATATTACTATTTTGTACAACCCAGGAAAAGCTAATGTCGTGGCAGATGCTCTAAGTAGAAAAGCAGGGAGCATGGGTAGTTTAGCCCACTTACAGGTTTCTAGTCGCCCATTTGCTAGAGAGGTTCAGGCGATGGCTAATGACTCTATGAGGCTGGAAGTACTAGAGAAAGGAGGATTTTTGGCCTGTCTAGAGGCAAGGTCTTCTTTTCTTTACAAGAATAAGGAAAAGCAGTTTACGGATGAGAAGCTGACCCGAATTCGAGATATGGTATTGCGAGGAGAGGTTAAAGAGGCAATAATTGATGGGGAAGGTGTTTTGAGAATTAAGGGAAGGGTATGTGTGCCCCGTGTGGATGATTTGATTCACACTATTCTTACAGAGGCTCACAGTTCAAGATATTCTATACATCCTGGTGCAACCAAGATGTACCGTGACCTAAAACAATATTTTTGGTGGACTAGAATGAAGCATGACATTGTTTATTTTGTTTCCCGATGTACAAATTGTCAGCAGGTAAAGTATGAACACCAGAGGCCCGGAGGAACACTTCAGAGAATGCCCATTCCCGAATGGAAGTGGGAAAGAATTGCAATGGATTTCGTGGTTGGTCTTCCAAAGACATTGTGTAAGTTTGATTCTATTTGGGTGATTGTTGACAGGTTAAATAAGTCTGCTCACTTCATTCCGGTCAAGACGACCTACAATACAGAGAAGTTAGCCAAACCTTATATCTTAGAAATTGTTTGATTGTGTAGAGTTCCACTTTCCATCATATCAGATAGAGGTACGCAATTTACTTCTATGTTTTGGAGAACATTGCATGCTGAATTAGATACTAAGTTTGATCTTAGTAATGCATTTCATCCTCAGACAGATGAACAGTTTTAGTGAACGATTCAGGTGTTGGAGGATATGCTTCGTGCATGTGTGATAGAATTTGGTGGTCATTGGGATAACTTCTTACCCTTAGCAGAGTTTACATACAATAATAGCTATCACTCAAGTATCGATATGGCCCCATTTGAGGCACTATATGGGAGGAGATGTAGGTCTCCCATTGGTTGGTTTGATGCATTTCAGGTTAGACCTTGGGTGTCACGACCCAAAACCGAGCCGCGACTGGCACCCACACTTAACCTACTATGTGAGCGAACCAACCAATCTAAACCTCAACATTTAATATATTATCAAAATACAATGTGGAAGACTTAAACTCATTAACAAAATCAATTTCAATAACTTCTATTATTCCCCAAAATCTGGAAGTCATCATCACAAGAACATCTATGATCAAATTACTAACTAAGAGTATTCTAAGAAGCTAAAACAAATAAAATCTAGTCCATGCCGGAAGTTCAAGGCATCCAGACTTGAAGAAGAAGATCCAATCCAAGCTAGAAGCATTAGCTCACCCTCAATTTCCGATGTAGTGGAGACTGGCTAGAATTACTGTTGAGTTGAAGACGACGGCACGTTTGCTGCACTCCATAAATAACAAAGAAAGAAACATACAAGTAGGGGTCAGTACAAACGCAAGTACTAAGTAGATATCATCGGCCAACTCAAAATAGAAAACAGTATACATCAGTTAATATCATAAATCAACTATAATACTCAACATGTAGCAACAACAAGTACTATAATCATCAATAAGTACCACCAAGTTCATCCATGAGGTCTCAAGCCTCAATACGATACTCATTTGGGAATTAGTTTCATTAGATTGAGTATATTATCATCATCTTTCAAGATTCATTATCTTTCTTCCTCTTTTGTCGGTACGTGACACTCCGATCCCCTACTACTATGTGTCGGTACGTTACACTCCGATCCCTTACTTCTATGTGTCGGAACGTGACACTCCGATCCCCTAATTCTACGTGACGGTTCGTGACACCCGATCCCTTAATACTATGTTTCAGAACGTGACACTCCGATCCCCTAATTCTACATGTTGGTTCGTGACACCCGATCCCTTAATACTACGTGTCGGAACGTAACACTCCGATCCCCTAAATCTACGTGTCGGTTCGTGATACCCGATCCCTTAATACTATATGTCGGAACGTGACACTCCGATCCCCTAAATCTACGTGTCGGTTCGTGACACCCGATCCCTTAATACTATGTGTCGGAACGTGACACTCCGATCCACTAATCTCATTCTATCAATTCATCAAGCCTTCTCTTATACCAAGGCATCATCAATCTCATCACTTTAGTTCATCAAGCCTTCTTTTATACCAAGGCATCATCATTAACAAAGTAGATTAGGGTTTGTTTCAAGATTTAGGATTCAATAGCTTCATCATGCTTATTTTATCACAATTTCATAATCACATTCATGCAAGCATACAATTAAGCATATAGAAAGGTTTACAATACTACCAACACATATCATTCGCTATTAAGAGTTTTACTACGAATAGTATAAAAACCATAACCTACCTCCACCGAAGAATTTGATCAAGCAAGCAATTTCCCAAGGCTTTGTTTCCTCTTCGTTTCTCCTCTTCTCGTTCGATCCTCTCTCCCTCTCTTGTTCTTTCTATTTTTGTTATTCAAACCCTCTTTCTTTTACCCTAATTAGTATATAATTAAGTATAAAAGATTGCAATAGTAACCCACTAATTAACTCAAAGTTACCTCTTTTATCCCCCAAGAAACTGAGTTATTAATGTTAACCCACGAAATTTATAATTATAGCAGGAATAGTCCAAAACGCCCCTTTAAAACTTAACCAGAAATCCGACCCATACTGGGATTACGCAACCTGTGACGGCCCGTCGTGCCTGCGACGGTCCATCCTGCAGGTCGTCGCAAAGTTCAGAGACTCAATTTCCACCAAAGAGTCTGTGACGGTACATCCTGCCATTCCATCACGAAGTTCAGAGAGTTTCTCCTAGTACCCAATTTTCAAGAGTCGAAGTGTTTTGAAACGGAGACTCACGACGGTCCGTCCTGCAGGTCCGTCACAGAGTTCAAAGAGTCGATATCATCACTCAACTTCAGAATTCTAAGTGTGTTGGAACGAGACACCCTCGACGGTCCGTCGCCCATGACGGTCCGTCGTGGGTTCCGTCGTTTCAGACAGTTTTTCCAGAAATAAAATCTGCTACTCAAAACGTCTAAACAGGTCGTTACAATAGATAACAATTTACCCATCGTTCTCCTCGAACGATCACAAGAAAAGAAACAAGGGCGAAAAGGAGTACCTGAATCTGTAAACAGATGTGGGTATTTTTCTCGCATATCGGCCTTCTTCTCCCAAGTGGCCTCTTCAACTGGTCGATTCTTCCATTGAACTTTGATGGATGCAATCTCCCTCGACCTCAACTTGCGAACTTCTCTATCTAAAATAGCAACGCGTTCCTCATCATAAGTCAAATTCTCATCAAGCAGAACTGAATCCCAACGAATGATGTAGTTTCCATCCCCATGGTATCTTTTTAACATGGACACATGAAATACCGGATGCACTCCATGTACTCCAAGTTTCTAACTTTTCGATCCGCATATTCCTTTTGTCTACTTTGAGCCGCTAAAAGCTTTTCTTGAATAGCTTTCACCTTCTCCAAGGAATCCCTCAATAGATCAGTACCCCAACGTCTAACCTCTAATGCATCAAACCAACCAATGGGAGACCTACATCTCCTCCCATACAATGCTTCAAATGGAGCCATGTCAATGATGGAGTGATAGCTATTATTATACGAAAACTCCGCTAAGGGCAAGAAGTTGTCCCAATGACCACCAAATTCTATCACACATTCACGAAGCATATCCTCCAACACTTGAATCGTTCGCTCAGACTGACCATCAGTCTGAGGGTGAAATGCAGTACTAAGGTCCAACCTAGTACATAATTCAGCATGCAATGTTCTCCAAAACTTATGAGTAAACTGCGTACCTCTATCTGATATGATGGAGAGTGGAACTCCATGCAATCGAACGATTTCTGAGATATAGATTTTGGCTAACTTCTCTGCATAGTAGGTCACCTTGACCGGAATGAAGTGAGCAGACTTAGTTAATCTGTCCACAATTACCCAGATAGAATCAAACTTACCCAATGTCTTTGGAAGACCAACCACGAAATCCATTGCAATTCTCTCCCACTTCCATTCAGGAATGGGCATTCTCTGAAGTGTTCCTCCGTACCTCTGGTGTTCATACTTTACTTGTTGACAATTTGGACATTTAGCAACAAAATCAACAATGTCGCGCTTCATTCTACTCCACCAAAAGTGTTGCTTTAGGTCACGGTACATCTTGGTTGCACCAGGATGTATAGAATATCCGGAACTATGAGCCTCTGTAAGAATAGTGTGGATCAAATCATCAACACGCGGCACACATACCCTTCCCTTAATCCTCAGAACACCTTCCTCATCCATTATGGCCTCTTTAGACTCTCCTCGCAACACCATATCCCGAATTCGGCTTAGTTTCTCATCATTAAACTGCTTTCCCTTAATCTTGTCAAGAAAAGAAGATCTCGCCTCCACACAAGCCAAAAATCCTCCCTTCTCATTTACTTCTATCCTCATAAATTCATTAGCCAAGTTTTGGATTTCTCTAGCCAATGGGCGTCTAGAAACTTGCAAATGAGCTAGATTTCCCATGCTTCCTGCCTTTCTACTTAAGGCGTCTGCCACAACATTAGCCTTCCCCGGATGATACAGAATAGTGATATCGTAGTCCTTCAGTAGTTCCATCCATCTCCTCTGTCTCAAATTCAAATCCTTCTGAGTGAAGACATACTGTAGGCTACGATGATCCGTATAGACTTCACACTTGACACCATACAAATAGTGTCTCCATTGCTTTAGTGCAAATACTACTGCGGCCAACTCCAAATCATGGGTCGGATAGTTACGTTCATGCACCTTTAATTGCCTCGAAGCATAAGCAATCACATTCTTCTCTTGCATTAGCACTGCACCCAACCCAGAATAGGATGCATCACAATAAACAATAAAGTTCTTACCCTCTAATGGCAAGGTAAGAATCGGTGCAGTAGTCAACAAGGTCTTGAGTTTCTGAAAGCTTTCCTTACAGTCATCTGACCATACAAATGGAACATTCTGCTTAGTCAAGTTCGTTTATTGGGAAGCAATAGAAGAGAATCCCTTAATAAATCGGCGGTAGTAGCTAGCTAAACCAACAAAACTCCTTGTTTCTGACACGTTTGTAGGTCTCACCCAATTCTTCACTGTCTCAATCTTAGATGGATCCACCATCACTCCATCCTTAGAAACTATGTGTCCCAAGAAGGACACCGAATCTAGCCAAAAATCACACTTGGAGAATTTGGCATAAAGCTTCTTCTTCCTCAACAACTCTAATACCATCTCAAATGCTCCTCATGTTCCTTCTTACTCTTTGAGTATATCAGTATGTCATCAATAAATACGATCACAAAGAGATCCAGATATGGCTTAAAAATCCCGTTCATCAAGCACATGAACGCAGAAGGGGCATTCGTAAGACCAAAAGACATTACCACAAATTTGTAATGCCCATACCTAGTTCGAAAAGCAGTCTTTGGCACATCTGTTGCCCGTATTTTCAATTGATGATAACCGGATCTCAAGTCAATCTTAGAGATGACACAAGCACCTTGTAACTGATCGAACAAGTCATCAATGCGAGGAATGGGATACTTGTTCTTAATAGTTACCTTGTTCAACTGCCGGTAGTCTATGCACATCCGAAAACTCCCAGCCTTCTTCTTCACAAATAGCACCGGAGCACCCCAAGGAGATGCACCTTGTCTGATGAAGCCTTTCCTCAACAACTCTTGAAGTTGGTCCTTTAACTCTCTTAACTCCACGGGAGCCATTCTATAAGGGGGTATAGAAATGGGGCGAGTACCCGGTTCTAAATCAATGCAGAAATCAATATGTCTATCTGGTGGCATACCAAGAAGATCTGCAGGGAAAACATCCAGAAAACTCGCGGACTACCAAAACCGACTCAATTGGAGTTACTTGGGTAGTGTTATCCCTGAGATGTGCCAAGAAAGCTAAACACCCCTTGCCAACCATTCTCTTAGCATGAAGAAAGGAGATGATACGAACCGGAGTGGAAGTTTAGTCGCCCTCCCACACTAACTGATCTGTCCCAGGCTTGGCTAACGTCACAGTTTTAGCATTACAATCCAAGATTGCAAAATTTGGAGAAACCCAAGTCATACCCAGAATCACATCGAAGTCAACCATTTCTAAGATAACCAAATCTACATAAGTGTTGCTCCCCACAAAAGTCACCAAGCAAGACCTATATACTCTTTCTACTATCACAGACTCACCCACCGGAGTAGACACACGAATAAGTATGTCAAGCAATTCACAAGGTAAATTAAGACCAGTAGCAAATGAAGAAGATACATAGGAAAACGTGGAGCCAGGATCAAATAATACAAAAGCCATGCAATCACAAACCAAAAGATTACCTGTGATGACAGCATCAGATGTCTCCGCTTCAGATCTCCCAGGGAAAGCGTAACAATGGGCCCCATTACTTGTCTGTCCGTTGCCCCTACCATGTTGTGTTGTAGTAGCTCTAGTTTTCCCATCACCTCTGCCGTTTTGGTGACCACCATTACCTCGACCACCACATCCTCCAGAATAACGGCCTCTACCATGACCACCTCTACCTCTAGCTATCGAGGGTATATAACTCTATTTCATACAATTTCTCCTAATATGTCCAGTCTCCCACATCCATAACACTCTCTGGAGTTAAGCATAGGTCTCTCAGAGAAGTGTTGACCGGTCTGAGGTGGACCCCCAACTACAGTCTGTAGTGAAGACTGAATTGGTCGGGCCGAGTAACCTCCTGAGCCTTGCCCTCTGGAGTAAGAACCATTAAACTCACCTCCCTTTCGAAACCTTTTTGATGTCGATGTCGTGGTGAAGTCATCTGGCTTCACTCCCTCCACCTCTATCACGAAGTCTACCACTTCTTGGAAGGATTTTGCCGTAGCCGCTACCTGTAAGGCTAAAATCCGCAATTCTGACCTCAACCCTTTCATAAAACGGCGAATCCGCTCTTGTGGACTGAAACAAAGTTGGGTGGCATACCTGGATAATGCACGAAACTTACCCTCATATGCATTAACCGACATCCTACCTTTCTCTAGGCTCAAGAACTCATCCCTTTTCCTATCCGTCATAGTCCGGGGGATATACTTCTCCTTAAACAAGCTAGAGAATGATGCCCAAGTCATAGGTGGTGCCTCTGTTGGTTGACACTCCACATGTGACCGCCACCACATTTTGGCGTTCCCTTGAAACTGATAACTCACGAACTCAACACCAAACCGTTCTACTATACCCATCTTGTGTAGTAGCTCATGACAATCAACCAGAAAATCGTAAGCATCCTCATATTCAGCACCCTTGAAGACTGGCGGTTTCAATTTCAAGAACTTACTGAAAAGTTCATGCTGATCATTTGTCATTATAGGCCTTGTAGTCAGACGAGGAAATGTGCCTATTTCAAATGAGGCATCCATGCGGGGAGCAATAGTACCCGCATGTTGTAACTCCGGAACCTGAGGTGCTGGTGCAGAGAAAACACTGGAGGTGTGTGGCCTTGATCAGATAACCCGCTAAGATAAGCAAGAACCTGATTGATCATATCTGGGGTAGGTTGGGGTGGCAATTCCTCGTTCTGCACTTGTTCATTCTCCCCTTCCTCACCCTCTCTTATCACTTCCTCTGTCGCTGGAGAAGTCACCGCCCTAGTACCAGATGGACTAGGTGCTTGTCCTCTTCCTCTAGAGGACATCCTCCCACGACCTCTTCCACGGCCTCTCGCCGCTACTCCTCTTCGAGCTACAGCCCCAGTGGCTGGCTCAGACGTTTCTTGTCTTGCCGGTGTTGGTGTTGGTGCAGTCGTTGCTCTAGTTCTAACCATCTGTGAAATAGAGTGAAGATGGTCAGATACCAATTTGTATCACCTAGATACCAATTGGATCCAAGTAATAGCACGAAAGAAAGAATGAAAGAATGGAATTTTCCTAAAGTCTTATAGCCTCTCAAAGAAAAGTAAAGGCGTCCCCCTACCGTTCCCTAAGACTCTACTAGACTCGTTCTTGTGTGATGAGACCAACGAACCTAATGCTTTGATACCAAGTATGTCACGACCCAAAACCAAGCCGCGACTGGTACCCACACTTAACCTACTATGTGAGCGAACCAACCAATCTAAACCTCAACATTTAATATAATATCAAAATACAATGCGGACGACTTAAACTCATTTACAAAATCAATTTCAATAACTTCTATTATTCCCCAAAATCTAGAAGTCATCATCACAAGAACATCTATGATCAAATTACTAACTAAGAGTATTCTAAGAAGGTAAAACAAATAAAAACTAGTCCATGCCGGAAGTTCAAGGCATCTAGACTTGAAAAAGAAGATCCAGTCCAAGCTAGAAGCATTAGATTACCCTGAATTTCCGATGTAGTGGAGACTGGCTAGAATTACTGTTGAGTTGAAGACGACGGCACGTTTGCTGCACTCCACAAATAACAAAGAAAGAAACATACAAGTAGGAGTCAGTAAAAACACAAGTACTGAGTAGATATCATCGGCCAACTAAAAATAGAAAACATTATACATCAGTTAATATCATAAATCAACTGTAATACTCAACATGTAGCAACAGCAAGTACTATAATCATCAATAAGTACCACCAAGTTCATCCATGAGGTCTCAAGCCTCAATACCATACTCATTTGGGAATTAGGTTCATTACATTGAGTATATTATCATCATCTTTCAAGATACATTATCTTTCTTCCTCTTGTGTCTGTACGTGACACTCTGATCCCCTACTACTATGTGTCGGTACGTGACACTCCGATCCCTTACTTCTATGTGTCGGAACGTGACACTCCGATCCCCTAATTCTACGTGTCGGTTCGTGACACCCGATCCCCTAATACTATGTGTCGGAACGTGACACTCCGATCCCCTAATTCTACGTGTCGGTTCGTGACACCCGATCCCTTAATACTATGTGTCGGAACGTGATACTCCGATTCCCTAAATCTATGTGTCGGTTCATGACACTCGATCCCTTAATACTATGTGTCGGAACGTGACACTCCGATCCCCTAAATCTACGTGTCGGTTTGTGACACCCGATCCTTTAATACTATGTGTCGGAACGTGACACTCCAATCCACTAATCTCATTCTATCAATTCATTAAGCCTTCTCTTATACCAAGGCATCATCAATCTCATCACTTTAGTTCATCAAGCCTTCTTTTATACTAAGGCATCATCATTAACAAAGTAGATTAGGGTTTCTTTCAATATTTAGGATTCAATAGCTTCATCATGCTTATTTCCTGCAGGTCGTCGCAAAGTTCAGAGACTCAATTTCCACCAAAGAGTCTGTGACGTTCCGTCACGCCTGTGACGGTCCGTCCTGCCATTCCGTCACGAAGTTCTGAGAGTTTCTCCCAGTACCCAATTTTCAAGAGTCAAAGTGTTTTGAAACGGAGACTCACGACGGTCCGTCGTATCTGTGACGGTCCGTCCTGCAGGTCCGTCACAGAGTTCAGAGAGTAGATATCATCACTCAACTTCAAAATTCTAAGTGTGTTGGAACAAGACACCCTCGACGGTCCGTCGTGCCCATGACGGTCCGTCGTGGGTTCTGTCGTTTCAGACAATTTTTCCAGAAATAAAATCTGCTACTCAAAACGACTAAACAGGTCGTTACATTGGGGTACTGAACTTTTGAGGGATTCATTGGAGTAAGTGAAATTTATTCAAGAAAAGCTTTTAGCAGCTCAGAGTAGGCAGAAGGAGTATGTAGATAGAAAGGTTAGAGACTTGGATTTTATGGAGGGTGAACAAGTCTTGCTGAAGTTTTCACCCATGAAAGGTGTGATGCTATTTGGTAAGAAAGTTAAGCTAAGTTTAAGGTATATTGGTCCATTTGGAGTTCTGAAACGCGTGCGGGAGGTGGCTTATGAATTGGCATTGCCTCCAGGGATGTCAGGAGTGCACCCGATGTTTCATGTGTCTATGCCGAAAAAAGTACCATGGGGATGGAAACTACATTATTCGTTGGGATTCAATCCTTCTTGGTGAAAATTTGTCTTATGAGGAGGAGCCTGTTGCTATTTTAGATAGAGAAGTCCGCAAGTTGAGATCAAAGGAGATTGCATCAATCAAGGTGAAGTGGAAGAATCGGCCAGTTGAAGAGTCCACTTGGGAGAATGAGGCTTATATGCAAGAAAAATATCCACATCTCTTTACAGACTCAGGTGCTCTTTCTCGCCCTCGTTTTTTTTCCTGTGATCGTTCAAGGACGAACGATGGGTAAATTGGTATCTATTGTAACGACCTATTTAGTCGATTCAAGCAGTAGAGTTTATTTCTTATAATAACTGACTGGGTCAACGGATCCCGCGACGGACTGTCATGGGCACGACGGACCGTCGAGGGTCTCGTTCCAAAACACTTCAACTCTGAAAATCTGGGTATTGAGATCGACTCTCTGAACTCCACAACGGAACTACAGGACGGACCGTCGTAGACATGACGGACCGTCATAAACCTCTCTACAGAAATTACTCTCTGAACTCTGTGACGGACCTGCAGGACGGACCGTCATAGTCACGACGGACCGTCACAGGTTGCGTAATTCCACCTGGGTCGGATTTCTGCTAAATTTTAAAAGGGGTGTTTTGGACTATTCATGATTATAATTATAAAGTCAGTGGGTTAATGTTAATAATTTATTTAGTTGGGGATTAAAGAAGATAATATGGAAATAAATAATAGGGTACTTTTATCATAATGAATTATATGGTAATTAGGGTAAAACAAAGAGAATCTGAAGAGGAGAAAAATAAAAAGAAAAAGAAGAGAGAACGAGCGAGAGAGAGAAGAACGAAGAGGGCAGCAAGGGCACTGGGGAAGTAGCTTGTTTGATCACGATTCTTCGGTGGAGGTAGGTTATGGTTTATAGTAAACTCTAAATAGCGATTAATATGTATTGGGTTATTCTGTAAAACCTTCCATATGCTTGATTATGTGTTTTGAATGTTGTGATCGTATAATCGTGGTGGTTAGAATGATGAGGCTGTTGAATCTTTAATTTTAAATCTGTCTATTGAACATCTTTTATTTGTGCAAATATATATCTTATCATTAATTTGACATGTCGACTTGGTACAAAGAAGGCTTGATGAACTAAAGTAATGAGATTAGTGGATCGGAGTGTCACATTCCGATACATAGTATTAGTGGATCGGAGTTCACATTCTGACATATAGTATTAGTGGATCGGAGTGTCACGTTCCGACACATAGTATTAGTGGATCGGAGTGTCACGCTTTGACATGTAGTATTAGGGGATCGGAGTGTCACGTTCCGACACGATAGGAATAATGGATCGGAGTGTCACGTGCCGACACGTAGCATTAGGGGATCGTAGTGTCACGTTCCGACATGATAATAATAAAGAGAAATAATCTTGAGTTATGTTAAGATACTAAATTCGAAGAACCTAGTTCCGAAATGAGTATGGTATGGAGGCTTGAGTTCTCATATGTGTGTTTGGTTGTGTTGCCAATGGTTCTTGTACTTGTTGATTGTCACCTGTGAAGTATTGTGGTTGTTTTATATTATTATTCAGTATATATTGCTTTCTATTTTGATTTGGCCGATGATACCTACTCAGTACGTGTTACTTGTACTGACCACTACTTGTAATTTTTCTTCTTTGTTATTTGTGGAGTGCAGCAAACGGGCCGTCGACTTCGACTCGTCCGCAACTCTAGACAGTCTTCGGCATATCAGATTTCAGGGTGAGCTATTACTCCTAGCTTGGAATGGATTCTCTCGTTCATGTCTTGATGTCCTTGAAGTTCGGACATGGACCATTCATTTACTTATTTAGCTTCTTAAATACTCTTATATTTAGTAATTAGAGGATAGATTTTCTTGTGGTGATGACTTCCAGATTTTGGGAATAATAAGTATTAATTTTTAGAAGTTATTTATTGGTTATATTAATGAGTTTTAAGTCTTCCGCATTGTATTTTGTTCGTTATGGTTGAAATATTGGTAAACGTTAGGGCTTAGATTTGTTGGTTAGTTCACATAGGAGAATAATTGTGGGTGGTACTTGCGGCTCATTTTGGGTCGTGACAGATTATGGGGTAGAGGTTTTGTATATATCTACGTCTTCTTGTACAACTTCAGTAAAATATTTTGTTGGTTGAGATGTTTGTTCGGGCATTGCGTTGAGTTATAAATTTTCCATATGATTGGTGATTTAATGTGCCTAACTATAATTCGAAGCATTTAGGAGATGTCTTGATCTTTATTCCTTCATATAAGAATATCTTTGTTCGTAATAGACTCGTAAAAAAATTACTAACAGTCTCTCTACCTTTGTTAGGCATTAAGATGAAGGATTTCCCTTTTATTACCCTGAAAGAGGTCCTCTATATCTACGTAGAGTGTTGCTTTGAGTTGAATTTAAGTGTCTAAGAATCACATTATTAAATGGAGCTTCGATTTTAAATGTTTGCGTACTTCTTGATAAACATTACAGCTACTTGAGGATTACAACTTTATTATCTAGGATGAATGAGTCCTCCTTGTTTATGGTGGTCAATGTTTTTCTCACAATGTACGCACTTTCACATATCTGGCGTACATATTTCACATTAATGTTCTTATCTTTGGTTCAAGTAGATTTTTTTTTCCATTGAGTGAATACCAATTACTAAAGTTCTTATCTTTGGTTCATGTGGGTTTTTTTTGTCATGGGATTTTATGCCAATATCAATATGTCTTGTTACTACTGTTTTTAGAGGTTGTATGAGATTGACCATTTTGATATTCTTCACAGATTCAAGATATTTTCTTTTAATAGAGGAGGTTCATGTTTAAAATTCTTGTTGTAGGATAAATGATTGTTTTCTTAATGGTGAACGAGGAATTAATTAATACAAGTGGGAATTAGATATAGGTATCATTGTAATGTTGACGGTATAAGGGTAGCATAGCACATTTAAAAAGTAAATGAGGATGGACTATTCTTTAGTAGTCTAGCGTGTTCTTCGGACATGTAGGACTTAATTAGGTATTCAGGGACTGCATTCACTTACTATGTTTATAAAAGTTGTCACCTGAGTTTCTTCACAAGGTCGCATAACTCAAATATCATTCTGTTTTTTCGATTTGATCATAGGTTTGTTTGATCATTCCAAATATATATATATATATATATATATATATATATATATATATATATATATATATATATATATATATATATATATAGGAGTTTATTATGGAGGAATGGAAAAGCATTACTATATTAGCGCACTAGCATGGGCTAATAATGAGAGCTCTCGTTAATAAAGGTTCTTAGACTTCACTACTACCAACTTCTCATTATTAGCTACTTCTATTGCGCATATCTAGTAATTGTTCTCCCATTACTCAATAATTTATCGTATATATATACAGGTGACAACTTACAAACTTGGGAAGTTAACCCAGTCCTGCATCCATAATTAAGGCCCATAAGTCCGAACAACATGCCACACTACAAATGAATTGTCCATCCTCATTTCCTTTGTCAATATGATAAGCTACCCTCATATCAGCAACAATACAATGATACCTATATATAATTCCCACTTCTTTTTATCAATTCATTAATAGTTTGGTGTTTACTTATTTAGCCAAAGTATATTTATTCTCAGCCATGTTTCTCTTCTTTCGCCAATAGCTTAAGGGGATATTAGAAGAACCAGCAATACTCATGTTTCTCTGTGGTAAATTTTGATGAAAATTGAAATGGAAGAGCGATTGTTTTACATAATGTGCAGTACCTATTCAAAATTGTTTTACAGCTTCATGGTGCAATCAAACTACCCCAGCTCATAAGAAAAAGGAAAACAGACTAATGACGTAGTCATGGTTTTATGTTTTTGTAAAAGCATACATTCCAATGCTTTTTAAGTTGCGCTTCTCTTCATTTTTGTTAACCACTTCTCTTCATCAAGTTTGTATCAATTCTTTAAATAGTTTCGTGCTTTTCGTATTCATCACCAAGGAGATTTATTTTCAGCCATGTTTCTATGGTCAACAAACAATAGCTTGAGGATATTTTACTTGACCACAGATGTCAACTGTCCTAAGGCTAGTGTTTTCTGTGTACGTTATATATTATGTCCCTTTGATTTATCATAACATATGTTTGATAATATAATTGTCTTGTTAATATTGAGTGATGTTCTAATGCAGCAATTAAACATCACTTTTTATATTTTTGTACATGATTTAATTGTCTCTCTTAAAGTTTTTGATAATTATTATTAGATATAAATAAGCTATGACAGTAAATATATGTACACCACAACAACAAAAATGATTTTTAAAGACAATCTACTTTTGTGAGGTGAAAAATTCACCTGTTTTTGTTATTGTTACTTTGTTACTCTAACAAAATTTATTGAAGGAGAAAAATAAATTTGAAATAAAAAAAATATTGTTGATTCTTTTAGAGATATATTCTTCAATAAATTGTTGCTCTGAAAGCCCTTCTAGATGTTTCATCAATGGAATATGTATGTTATAATTGTTTCATTATAATAGTACAAGTAGATAAAAATGTTGGATTATGTACTAATCTAAAAGAAATAATGTTGAACATTAAAAAATAAAAAATGAGTCTAACCCAGATAACTCAAACGCTCAACAATGACTTTGGACATGAAGGACAACAAATCTTTCTTATTAGAAATATATTTTTGTAGTTTAAGACAATACATTTAGTTAGAGTAGGTTTTGCTTAATAATCTTAAAATTATGTTGACTACAATATTGATAACTCACACCAAAAATATTTTGAAGATCCGTATGAGTAGAAAAAAAAAACATTATAAGAACGGAAAGTTGTGTCCAAGTGAGACAATATACATATCAAACGAAAAAAAAAAATCAATACAATATTAAGAAAACAACAAAACAATTGAAAAAAACATATATGAAAGGGAGTACACTATGAAATATTCAGTGATGATGACAAATCATTCTAACAAGAAAAGTTCAAATTTTTTCAATAACATACCAAAACAAATTAACTAACACTTCAATTAACTTTCAATCATAATTTACTCATAATATCCACTGACAAAATTAAGTAAAATATATAACAACAATATAAGAATCAAAAAATATGGATATGCAAGGTTATTAACTGTAAGATTTTTTTAAAGAACACTAAATCAAATCCTTTATGTGAAGAAATGATGTTGTTGATGAAGAAATTATAGATTTCTAACGGGCTTTTATTGTACCTTCGACAATTTAGGTAGTGAAAACTTGTGTGAATACTCAAATAACGTTTGTTATTTAATATGTACTAACAATAACTTATAACAATAACTTTTCATAAACGCAAACAACAAAGTTCAATGCATGTACTAAAAACAACAATTTGTAATATAATCATAATTAATGACTGTAAAAAGTATGCCAAGTTCTTCAATAATAGAATGAAACAGAATGGAAAAAATCACACCCGTTGAATGCACAATATCCCCTTAAGGAAGTTATTCTCCTTTAGAAAGATGTTTAAAGGAATATATCATTTCAAGATATAAAGATTCCATTCACAACTGCATTGATACAAAAATAATGGTATCAATGAGCCATTCAACTGGAGCAATGTACACAACTCTTTAATTACCCATAAGAAGAGAGGAAGAAGTAGTTCAAAGTTTTGTTGTTTTAAAATAAGACGGAAGTCCTATGTTTATACACAACTAAGGTAAGTGCGAAAAAATTATTATTGTGTCTTATCGAAAGGTTACAACTCTTTGAAAATGTCATAATCCTTCAGAAAGGTCATAATCTTTAATAAAAGTAACAATTTTTCATTAAAATGACAACTCTTCATAAAAATCACAACTTTTTAAAAAGGTTACTACTCTTAGGAAAAGTTACAACCCTTCGAAAAGGTTACAACCTTTGATAAAAAGGCACAACTTTTCATAATAGGCACAACTTTTCATGAAAGGGGAAGATTAATTTTTGGAATAAAAAAATCAAAAGGCAATCCTGATTTGTTGGGGCGCCACGTAGTTGGGCTTAGGGTTCTCCTTTTTATATATACTATGAAAATTATTTGTGCTTCACACGAGATTGATCTATTTTATGAAGACTAAATATGCTCATTTGTAATATTCATATTTTTGATTCATACGCTACATTGACAATATGATTTTTTAAGGCAAAGCGTTCTTTAAAATAATAAAAGGCTATATTTTTTTTAATTTTCGTTTTTGTCATATAAAAAATATGATTCGTAGATAGATTTTTATATAAGAAAGAAGAAAGAAGTCTTTGAAAATCTCCATGAATCGAGTGTGTCAGAAATAATATAATTTTCAAAATTCCAAGAAATTATAAAGAACAACATCATACATTAAAGAGGAGACCAAAAAAACAAAACAACAACATTCCCAGGTAAAGTGGAACATTACGTTCATACAAAAACATAATAAAATAAATTAAAATGGAGGACCTTCGGCTCCTTTCTTATTAACCTCCATTAATATGTTTTTATTATAGTTTTTCATATTATGTATATGTACAAAATGACTCTAAAATAATCCATATCATAAATGGTTTTTCTCATTGCCTCCATTAAAAACTTTTATTTTAGGACTGGGTTATGTCCTTCGGGAGTTGGGCTGTTGGATTGGGGAAAGTCCCAATCCGGATTTATGATAGGGAAAACTAGTTTTTTCACCAATTAATTTCCTATTTATTTTAAGAGGTTTATAGGTATAAAAACAAGGATTTGATTTAACCCTAAATTTAAAAACATGGAAAATAAAAATGGATAAAGGAAAAAGGGTTGACCAACCCTATCTCTAAGAAAACAAGTTTTCATTAATTTTAGCCCCGAAATAGAAAGATTTCTCAATGGAATTCGTTACCATGTATGTGCTATTTAATTAGTGGGCCCCTATTACCAATTGAGTCCCTAGTTTTTCAGTCATATTCTTGGTTCCCTTAATACCGTCTGAACCTATGGTTCCTAAATGTTAGGATTGTTGGGGTTTTAGCTGTTCGAATGATGCAAATCATATTTTTATGTTATTGTTCAGTGTAGTCCATGAATTTCACAACCATAGATATATACTCTTTTAGCTCTGGAATTACACATGGTAGGTCAGACTTTTTAGTTAATTAAGATATTTAAAATATACATTCCTTAGTATAACAATCATGGTCAGTTAATCACTTAATATATCTAGAGTAGTATAATACTTGAGTTAGACTACGGTTAGGCGTACCCAAAATGGTCCCAAAACTACTAGCCACGTAGGTTGGAAGTTCCATTTCTAGGCAACATTTTAGTGAGCACACCATCATGCTTCTATATATTTAGCATGGTATATTGAGTCCTCTCGATGGAGTGTATACATCGGACTTCTCATTTAGATCATGTTGTTTTATACTCGGTTATTAGTAGCTCCCACATTTCACTAACACTCTATACCATTGGCCATTTAAGTATAGTTAGTAATATGTTTATTTCAGCTTTACTTTATCCTTCATGCTCAATACCCTTCAAGTACTAGCACATATATTGTGCTAAATTTTCTAGTGATGTAGGTTCAGGTCCTTAACATTCAGATCACACATAGATTAATTCCCGATCTTCAGTTGAAAAACATTAATGGTGAGTCCTCATTCTTTTAGGAATCAAGACATATTTATTTTGATTGCTGTTGGTATTTTAGTTTCTGTTTTGCTAGATCTAGTTGGTACATGTCAACATTTCTAGTATATTGGTAATAGATTCATCTTAATGTTTGAGTTTAATATTCTCTTGTATTAAACTCTCAGTTTCTCATATATTCATTTTAGTATATCAATATTCCCCATTATTATCACTTCTATTATATGTATCTTCTGCAAAGTCTATTTAAGTTTCCATATTCGTGTTGTTATCATCGTATTCTTAATGTCATTTCACCACCGTAAGCTTGGGATCACTTATTGTCCCAGGTCCCTTGTCCGCATTGTCACTGATACGCTCAAAATTACTTCTCAAATAAGAAGTAAAGCGGTCATGTCAATTTAATAACCAAACTAGTGATTACTCTATATTTAGGATACTCCATATCCTCGGAAGACTTTACAGTCGTTGATTACTCTGTATTTTTTCATTAAATTATGCTCTTTTTATGAACTGACCCAAATTCATATACTCTTAACCTACGTATATCAAAAATACATATTTTTTCTTCGTTAGATACATATATTTGCAAAAAAACTCTGATAGAATTTGTAATTTGAAAAATTGTTTTTTTCAATGTCTAATTAGGATCAATAGTACCAAAAAATTGCACACAAATATTTGGATTTTGTGTTTCTCATCAATGGAGGAGCTGACCATGATAGAAAAGCACCAAACTTGGAAGCTCGTGGAAAGACCCCAAGATAGAAAAGTGATTGGAGTTAAATGAATTTTTCGAAAAAAGTTTAATCGACATAGTTAGGTAAACAAGCACAAATATAGATTGGTGGTGAGAAGCTATGCACAACTTCGGGGAGAAGATTTTTATGAAACTTATACCTCAGTAGCCGAATTGGGTACATTTCGAATGCTTTTGGCTATTGTGGCATAGAAAAATTGACTTTTCAAATGAACATGAAGTTTGCTTTCTTGAATGGTCTACTACATGAAGAAATATATGTTAAGCATCCATAAGGGTTCAATATATGACGGAATGAAGATATGGTTTATCTGTTAAACAAATCTCTATACAGACTAAAGTCAGCTCCTATAGCTTGGTAGAAGTGAATGGATAATCATTTGCTAGACTTAGGCTTTGAAAAAGCTTAAGTGAATCGACTCTTTATGTCAAGAAAGGTTTTTTTAACATTATAATTATTTATCTTTATTTCGATAATTTAGTTGTGCCAGGATATAAATCCACTAAAATAATTATATGAGGTGTAGTACTTTAAGTGTTCGATGAATAAGCAAGTTCAGGGGGGGAATTGAAACAAAATAAAGTTTAGGTGTACCCTGAATAAAAAGCTTCAAGTTCAGGGGGGTAATGAATACTTTTTTTTCCCATTAAATTATGTTCTTTTTATTAACTGCCCCAAATTTGTATACTCTTAACCTGCATATATCAAAAATATATATCTTTTCTCCGTTAGATACATATATTTGCAAAAAAAAAAATTGATAAAAATTGTAATTTGAAAATTTCTTTTATTCAATGTTTTTTAGAACAATAGTAGTGTGTGTTACATTGTTTTCATACGTACCCCAGATAAGTACCATATTAATGAGTATCTAAAAATAATACAAATACCAAAAACTTTCAAAAAAATATTTAGATTTTATGTTTCTCATTAAAAGACATCAAGTATAAGTAGAATTGAGTTAAAAAATATTGCCTGAACCCTATAAAAATAACGAGTTGGGTTGGGCCAACATCATTAACCAAACCCATTTTTGTTGCACTAAACCTTTTTGTGACGCTTCTCTCTGAATTTTTACCTAAAAAAATTTATTTCCTCTAACTTTTTACTATTCACTGCTAAAGTTCCACACTAATTTCTTCTTCTTCTTCGCGGATGAACTTTATGCAGTTATAACTCATCTAGCTACCCCAATATTCATATTTCGTCTAGACGATTATGATATTAATTGTATGTTGATGAAGTATACTGGTAAGTTCTATGAAGGAAAAAGCGAACTGCTCTTCATTATAGATTAGCGGATGAAACAACTTCATCGTTAACATCTCATCAGGATCATTTACCAAAAACAAAGGTAATGTTTTCCTTCATTTCATTAAATCCAAATTTGATGGATTGAAACCCATAAATTGTACTAAGGCCACCATCTAGATTTGGATCTATAAAAAAGGAATTCTAATGAATCTTCTAGATCTGGATATATGAAAACAGAATTAAAATCAATTGTTTTCTTAGGTTCTTTTGTCTCATTGCGCTTTTTCACTATTGAAGTCAACCAAGTATCACTCTCTACAAGTCTGCATATCTAGCAATCAGGTATCAATATCTACTTTTAAGACGTTTTCGATATGTAAACAAAATCTAAGATTACAAAGAAAAATAATTGTGTCACTTATATTATTTATCATATGAAAAATCTTTAACAGTTGGTCAATTTATGAAAAATGAGAAATTGATTCGACCGGAAGCTTCTCTTGACTTTTTTCAGTGCCTGCTCTATGACTGCTTTCTCAGGTTCAAGTGCATAATACTTAACCAACTGAATCTAATTATGGCAAATGAAAAGCAAATATAGATAACACCATAGATAATTATTAACATCTACAAGTCTATACACTAGTGGAGACTGATTTGAATTTTTGAAATAAAGAAAATCAAACACAAATCGCGAGTAACCTAAATTCGAGAGTTGCTTCGACATGGTACTAAATTTAAAACTTTGATAGAAAAGGGAAGAAGAAATATAATCTATATCCAAATTCTAAATCAATGGTTATTCAAGTCAATTTCATTCACACCTTTATCGCTAATTATCCTAATTGGATGACAAATAGGCGCATGTGTTTTTCTATAGACTGCTAAAAATTTATATTAAGTCATCCTCATTACTAATTCGACTTGGAATCGATTTCTATAGTGTGCAAACAATTTCTTGTTTTCACCAATTGTGCATACCTCAGTTTATCTTTGATCAACTCACCTATGCTCATCCAGAGTAAAAAATATGAACTCATTAACCCATTTTTTATTATTAATTCCATTTATCTTAGAGAGTTTAGCGATGATTTTGATTTGTTTTCTTGTTGATCTTGCCAATTTCATATCATATGCATCCAATCTTGAACAACTTGATATCCTTAATCACAATGTATTACCCTTTAAGCGGTTAGAGTTGGGGTGGAAACTAAAAGGAATTTAGGTTAGGCTAGTATGAATCTCATTTTTTTGCGTGATTCTAATTAGTTGAGTGAATTTTTCATAATGTTATCGAGCTTGGGAAATTCCCTTTTAAATTCTAGAAATGGAATTTTTATGTTATAACAAAGTTGTTTTGATTTTTGAAAGCACGATGTATTTTCTATCCAGGTATCAATTATGTTTTAGATTATGTATGTATATCATTAGAGGTTAGCCATTTGTTCGTGAATGATTATGGGGTAGAGGATTTATAGTGAATTTGAGTAGCTTGTATATGATCAATGTTGTCAAGGTTCTGGGAATCAACAACAGATAGGAAGTCCTAAACCTCATTGATCTTAAATCTATGTTGGAGGAAGTAATTGAAGATCCTTTTAAGTAAGTATATATCTAGGCTTTCTTGTACAACTTCTCTATAATATTTTTTTGGTTGAAATGTTTATTCGAGCATTGCTTTGAGTTATAAATTTTCCATATGATTGGTGATATAATGGTCCTAACTATAATTCGAAGCATTTAGGAGATGTCTTGGTCTTAATTCCTTCATATAAGAATGTCTTTGTTAGTAATAGACTTGTAAAAAAATTACTAACAGTCTCTCTACCTTTGTTAGGCAATAAGATGGAGGATTTCCCTTTGGTTCAAGTGGGTTTTTTTGACATGGGATTTTATCCCTATATCAATTTGTCTTGTTAGTACTATTTTTTAGAGGTTGTATGAGATTGACCATTTTGATGTTCTTCACACATTATAGATATTTTCCTTTAATAGAGGAGGTTTATGTTTAAAATTCTTGTTCTGGATGAATCATTGTTTTCATAATGGTGAACGAGGAATTAATTAATACAAGTGGGAATTAGATATAGGTATCATTGTAATGTGACGGTATAAGGGTAGCATAGCACATTTAAAAAGTAATGAGGATGGACTATTCTTTAGCACTCTGGCATGTTGTTCGGACATGTAGGCCTTAATTAGGTATGCAGGGACTGCATTCACTTACCATGTTTATAAAAGTTGTCACCTGAGTTTCTTCACAAGGTCTCATAACTAAAATATCATTCTGTTTTTTCAATTTGATTATAGGTTTGTTTGATCATTCCTAATACGTGTGTATATATATATATATATATATATATATATATATATATATAATATATATATATATAGCTAATAATGAGAGCTCTCGTTAATAAAGGTTCTTTGACTTCACTACTACCAACTTCTCATTATTAGCTACTTCTATTTCACATATCTACTAATTCTTCTCCCATTACTCCATATATATACATACATATATACATACATACATACATATGTATATATATATATATATATATATATATATATATATATACATACATACATACATATATATAAGTCCTTGTGTAGAAAAACAGGTGACAACTTATAAACTTGGGAAGTGAACCCAGTCCTGCATCCATAATTGAGTCTCATAAGTTCAAACAATAGGCCACACTACTAGTGAATTGTCCATCCTCATTTCCTTTCTCAATGTCATAAGCTACGCTCATATCAGCAACATTACAATGATACCTATATATAATTCCCACTTCTTTTTATCAATTCTCTTAATAGTTTGGTGTTTACCTATTTAGCCAAAGTATTTTTATTCTCAGCCATGTTTCTCTTATTTCGCCAATAGCTTAAGGGGATATTGGTAGCACCACCAATACTCATGTTTCTCTGTGGTAAATTTTGATCAAAATTGAAATGGAAGTGCGATTGTTTGACATAATGTGCAGTACCTGTTAAAAATTATTTTACAGCTTCATGGTGCAATCAAACTACCTCAGCTCATAAGAAAAAGGAAAACAGACTAATGACGCAGGCATGGTTTTAAGTTTTTGTAAAAACGTACATTCCAATACTTTTTGAGCGTCGCTTCTCTTCATTTTTGTTAACCACTTCTCTTTATAAAGTTTGTATCAATTCTGTAAATAGTTTTGTCATGTTTCTATGGTCTACAAACAATATCGTGAGGATCTTTCACTTAGACCAAAGATGTCAAGTGTCCTAAGGCTAGTGTTTTCTTGGTATGTTATGTATTGTGTGCCTTTGATTTATCATAACATATGTTTGATAATATAATTATCTTGTTAAAATTGAGTGATGTTCTAATGTAGCAATTAAACATCACTTTTTATATTTTTGTACATACTTTAATTGTCTCCCTTAAATTTTTTGATAATCATTATTAGATATAAATAAGCTATGACAGTAAATAAATGTACACCACAACAACATAATTGATTTTTAAAGACAATCTACTTTTGTGAGGTGAAACATTCACCTGTATTCGTTATTGTTACTTTGTTACTCTAACAAAATTTATTGAAGGAGTAAAATAAATTTGAAATAAAAAAAAAATATTGTTGATTCTCATAGATATATTCTTCAATAAACGGTTGCTCTGAAAGCCTTCTAGATGTTTCATCAATGGAACTTTATGACTTGTTCAGAAATATGTATGTTATAATTGTTTCATTATGAAATTACAAGTGGATAAAAATGGTGGATTCTACACTCATTTAAAAGAAATTTTCTTGAACATTAAAAAATAAAAAAAATCTAACCCAGATAACTAAAACGCTCAACAATGACTTGGGACATGAAGGACAACAAATCTATCTAATAGAAATATATTTTGTAGTTTACGACATTACATTTAGTTAGAGTAGGTTTTGCTTAATAATCTTCAAATTATGTTTGCCTAAGATATTGATAACTCACACCAAAAAAATTTTGAAGATCCGTATGAGTAGGAAAAAAAGAAAAACATTGTAAGAACGAAAAGTTGTGTCCAAGTGAGATAATATTCATATCAAATGAAAAATAATCAATACAATTTTAAGAAAACAACAAAACAATCGGAAAAAACATATATGAAAGGGAGTAAACTATGAAATATTCAGTGCTGATGAAAGATCATTCTAACCAGAAAAATTCCAATTTCTTTTAATAACATACCAAAACAAATTATCTAACACTTCAATTCACTTCCAACAATAATGTACTCATAATATCCACTGATAAAATTTAGTAAAATAGATAACAACAACATAAAAACCAAAAGATCTGGATATGCAAGGTTATTAACTGTCATTTTTTTTTAAAGAGCACTAAATCACATTCTTTATGTGAAGAAATGACGTTGTTGATGAAGAAATTATAGGTTTCTAACGGGCTGTTATTGTACCTTCAACAATTTAAGTATCTGGAGTAGTATAATACTTGAGTTAGACTAGGGTTAGGCGCACCCAAAATGGTCCCAAAACTACTAACCACTTAGGTTGTAAGTCCCATTTGTAGGCAACATTTTAGTGATCACACCATCATACCTCTATACTTTAGCCAGGTAAATTGAGTCCTCTCGATAGAGCGTATACATCGGACCACACATTTAGATCATGTTGTTTTATTATCGGTTATTAGTAGCTCTCACATTTCACTTAGACTCTATAGCATTGCCCATTGAAGTATAGTAAGTTATATGTTTATTTCAGCTTTACTTTATCCTTCATGCTCAATACCCTTCAAGTACTAGCACACATATTGTGCTAGATTTTCTAGTGATGTAGGTTCTGGTCCTCGACATTCAGATCACACATAGATTAATTCCCGATCTTCAGTTCAAAAACATTAAGGGTGAGTCCTCATTCTTTTAGGACTCGAGACATATTTATTTTGATTGCTCTTTGTATTTTAGTTGTTTTTTTTCTAGATCTAGTTGGTACATGTCCCAACATTTCTAGTATATTGGTAGTTAGATTCATCTTAATGTTTGAGTTTAATATTCTCTTGTATTAATCTCTTAGTTTATCATATATTTATTTTAGTATATGGATATTCCCCTTTATTATCACTTCTATGATATGTAGCTTCCGTAAAGACTATTTAAGTTTCCATATTTGTGTTGTTATCATCGCATTCTTAATGTCATGCCATCACCGTTAGCTTGGGATCACTTATTGTCCCAGGTCCTTGTCCGCATTGTCACTGATACGCTCAAAATTACTTCTCAAATAAGAAGTAAAGCGGTCATGTCAATTAAATAACCAAACTAGAGAGGTTGGGATAGTTCCCACGAGGAAAATATTTTTGATTTAACATTAACCTTCTATTACTATTGTTAGGTCAATTACTTCCTTGGAAAGCAAATACAATAAAAGGGGGGTTTCTATTTCTAAATGAATAAAAATAACTAACAAAATTGAAAGAGACACTTAACAGCTTTGAATGTTGGAGTTTAATAAATTAATCAAAGTGTTGACACCCAATTTTGACCGACCTTTAATCATTTTTAGGAATATTATTCGATTAAATACTTATTTTAAATTTTAGAATTTTTAGTCCACTTTGCTTGAAAATTATGTATTTTATTATGTTTTACTTTATAAAATTATCGTAAATATTACTAAAAATTTACAATTATTAATGAATTTCAAATGTTTTAAAAAATTTAAATGATTTTCAATTACATAAAATATTTTAATGCAGTATTTTAATTAAATAGTAATTCCTATACTTTCCTTAAAATTATTTAAATCCTAGCCTATTCTATTATAATTTCTTCCAATTCTAACCACTCCACTTCAGATTTTATTTCAATCATAGGCACTCTTTCATTTCAATTCTAGCCATTTAATTGCAATTTTAGCCATTCCAATCCTCCAACCAATTTGATTTTAATTTTTCATCTGATCCATCCATCTTAAGAATAATAACTAGATCATATCCTAGCCCTTCATCTCGTATTAAATCAATGGCCCATATTTAATCCACCTATTCTAACCTACAATAAAGCCTAATCTCTAAAAATCATTCATCCTTCTCCCTCCCCCTCCTTGGCAGCCGCCACTCTCTCCTCTCTCCAACCGTCTTTCTTCTTCCTTCCTTCCCCTTTACCTACATCCTCTCCATTTTTCAGGCGAGAAGCAGCATCTCCGGCGCCACCCTCTATCCGTCCCTTTCTCTTCTCTTCTTCATTCCTTGCTGCCTCCTCTTTCTTTTCTCCAGCAATGGCAGGCAGCAAAAACTAACAGCAGTGGCGAGCGTCCAGGCAGCCGGCGACAGACAGCAGCCCGCGCAGCAGCGGCCTATCAGCAGCCGCCGGAAATAGCAGCTTCCAGGCGCACCGCCTCTCCTTCGTTCCTCTTCTCCCCCTCCCGTCTCTTCTCTTTTCCTTTCTCTTCTTTTTTTTCTGCAGGTAGCAGCGCCCCCACCGGCCAGCAACACTGGCAACAAAAGCCGGCAGCCACGACGAGCAGCCGTGCGCACAGCAGCTCCGGACAGCGAGACAACAAGAACTCGATGAATTTAAAAACGGTTAAAGACGGATATTTTTTTACAAATTCGTTCAGGTCTGTTCTCTTTTGATTATAATCTCATTTTTTGATGTTACTAGTTTCTCAATTCTTTGCTTGTCACGTGTTAAAAATTATACGAAATCACATTATCTTGAACAAATTATATTGTTAATAATCTATAAAAAAAAATTAATTTCTTTGATCCATATAAATATGCCCTTGTTATATGATTTAGTTCTTAGTATACTTTGAGGTTTTTCTACTGATTTGAAATTTCAGTTTTTTGACTCAATATTTGGCTTTCATAATCTGTCCGCAATATGTTTACTCTCTCCTCTCCATGATTCTTAATGTTTGTTAATGAATCTTGATAAAAATTCAATCTATTTGCATGTATTTTAATTAATGGGCTAAATAAGTTATTGATCAAGCTTATATCTTCGAATCTTTGCAATATCCATGTTGATACAAATGATTGGAGCCATTGATGATTTTGTTTGATTTTATTTTAATTTGATCAATTTTTTTTTCCATCCTATGGTAATTTTATATGTTAATCGTTTCTTATTATTAAATATAAATAAGATTTATATATATATATATATATATATATATATATATATATATATATATATATATATATATATATATATATATATATATATATACATATAGTGATTTAGTTGATTGTGTCAAATTATTTAATATATGAGCAAGTCTAAATATAATTCCTTCTACCTTTAATATTTATGTCTAGTTTATATGATTGAATTAATTCAATGTCTAAAATATTCTTTCGTGGTTTATTTTACATGATGTATTATGGTAAATTGAAGTTGCCTATCTTAATTTGACATATTGTTTTTATATTTGATATAAATAATTTAAAATAATTATGTTTTGGCTTTTATTTATTAAGGTAAAAGAATATTGTCTTCCTTACATTACTCTTACTCGTCTATTTTTTTTTAGTAATGAAATATTAAATTAAAATAAAAATCTGATTTGTCTCTCTTTATTTAAGAAAAAAAAATAATAATATTCCTCTTCCTAATTTATTCTTGCTTATATTTGGAAGTGATATATTTTTATTTTGGCTGATTTGAACCTCCTTTAAAATAAGGAAAATAGTATATTGATTGATTCCTTAAAATATTTGTTTACCTTATTTGTTCCCCCTCTCTGCTATATAAATAAGACCCCCTCCCTTCATTATTTCATCAACTCATACACTCATTCACTCTCAATCACAAATTCTCTCACTACTCTTCCTTCTCTCATTGCTCTCTTGCTACTCTAAAAATATATTAAGATTCCGGTAAACATTCAAGTATTCTTCTTCGCTATTTTGCTTTTGTTGGAATAAAGATTGGATCAACTTGTTTTTTCATTGCTACAATTCCTAATATATTTAACTGGTTAGTATTCGGAATTAAGATTTACATTTTTTTTGTATTCGTACATTTGTGTGAGCTCATTGTTCTATTCTTTTGTTATGTATAAGTTGTTAAACAATTGCATATTGTCTCACCTTGACTAATAAATGTGATTACTTGTGTAGTTATTTGATTGCTTTGACAGGTTTCAAACATGATGTTTTAGTTGAACATTTGCCATGAAGAATGATTTTAAAATGTTAAAATCAAATCGTAATAATTTAGTAGGCTGATTAGGTGATTTAAAAATGTTATAAATTTTTAGCATTGTCTTGTCACGTAGAAATCATGTATAAGGATTAAATTGTTCATACCATTTAGATTTACAAAATCATGCATATATGTGTTACTCCATTTTTTAAAAGCTAGATCTCATGTCTATAGGCTTGTAAATAAACTTTTAGCATATCCATAATAAAAAAAAATTTGTTGTGCATATTTGTGTCCTCCCCCTAAAATTAGTTAATATTATTAATTAATAATCTTATTTGTCTTTTTTAAGATTTTCGCACTTATGATGCAATATGTTGTTTTTTTTCTTAAAATAATAAAATAAAAATCATTTCATGCATTTAACAAATTACTTGGCTTTAAATACACTTCATAGTAAAATCTTTGCATTTAATAAATTTACTACATTAATGTTCAAGTTTTGTTCTTACAAAGTTTTGCAACATTTTTTTATGTCATTATTCAATCCTCTTTAAAAACTTTGGATTGATTATGACATTGTCTATTTTTAAAAAAATAATTATAAGCATTATCTCCTAACCTATCGTTAGCGTGAAAGTCAAAGGAACTACGAGGTCTAGTTCCAATTTTTAAATTAAACTGACGCGTCCCCGGAAGTAACACTACCCATGAATTTCAAAAGGAATTATGTGTATTTTGTGTAAATATTTATGTGCCTATATGCAAACAAAATCTTTTAAATCATTTTCAAAAACATAAACATTTTTTAAAAGACCGACCTTAAATCAAAATTGTTTCTATGATGGAGGACCGTGATCAACAATATCGTGGCATCATCCTTTTAAAGAAACAAACATTTTTTAAAAATAAAAATTCCTATTCAAAACTTATCAATTTGCAAACTTTACTTTTGCACATATTAATTGCTTAATACTGATCAATTTTGTTAATAACATAGTCTCGTATGTTAAAATAAATAAATAAAAAATCTTGATTGTTTATTTATTGATATCACCTAGCCTTGCATGCTCAAATTAATGAAAAAAATATTTAAATAGTATTAATTGTTTTATATTTGTTATCACTTAGCAAGATTAAATAAATTAATAAATCAAGTGACCTTGATTGCTAATTGTAACCCCCATATAGATTGCATGAGATACGGCCGGGACCCACACTTGTGGACCTCGAGGGATGCCTAACACCTTCCCCTCGAGGTAATTTGAACCCTTACCCTAATCTCTGGCTTGCTGATCTTAGCTAGACTTAGTTAGGTTAGATAGGTGCCATAACACGCCTTAATTTGTTAGGTGGCGACTCCAAACTCGAAATCCCAAAAGAGTTGCTAGGTCATGCACAAATCCTATTTTTTGCGAAAAATGGGGCGCGACAGAATAGCGACTCCGCTGGGGATATTAGGTTCTTAACATTACGTGTTAATTGCTTATTTATGTGGGGTGTACTTCATTTTTGGTCATTTCATTATTTGTTATGTGCTTACCATGTTTAGTTTATTTTGTTGCCTTATTCACTGTCTTCTCTCCATGTTCCACCCTCTCCCTTTTCCTTAATTGTTTATTACCATGTTTCACCTCTTCCTTTTTCCCTTATTTGCTTAATTACATGTTTAATCTCATATCCTCTTTGATTATTTGCTTGATTTTAATATCTTGATATGTTTAAACTCTTTTAATTATTCATGCTTATTTATATATTTATTGTTTATAAACTGTCTATATGTTAACGTTTTTAAATTTAAATGCTAAATGTTTATTGCTTTGATAATTGGCATTCCGCTCATGCTTTCCCCAATTAGGACCCTCTTCCTTTTTTATTTTATTCTCGTGATGTTGTGCCTTTGCACCTCTCCCATCTCGTGATAGTTTTACTACCGCGAAGCCACGAGTCTCTCGCATAAAATCCCTTACAAGTCCGTTTCAAGCCAACTCTTAGAAGTCCTGGTTAAGTCATACATGCTGCATAAGCCCTAGGTGGTTTGATCGTTGGTGTCAATCCACATAATTAGTAGCCACCCTCTCGTCTAAAGGTCCCCAACAACCTTAGACAAATTGCATATTTATGTGTCAACGTGATCATAATAATTAAATCAAGCCAACATTGTCAAAATGGAGTTTAGAAGTCGTTTGTTACTTTGTTTACAGAGTAATGGCTCACCCTCATTTTCCCAACACACAAATGGTGGTGAAATTTAATCCCATTTTGAAGAGTTGGTGGAAAGATATTAAAAAAAATCGAGATTTAGAAGCAAATGAACTTTTAGGCGGCCTCACTACTTTGATGTCCGTAGAGTCAGATCGTCACTTAATCAAGGCATTGATGAAATTCTGGGACACTGAGAGGTTAGTATTCAAATTCAAGGATTTTGAGCTAACCCCAACAATCGAAGAAGTGGGAAGATTCATGGGTCACGCATACAAAGAGCTGGAAATGATTGTTTCATACAAGCCAAGTCCAAGATCTTTTCCAAAGCAAATGGGCATGTGTCATAATCCAAGTCTACTTTGTCTGAAAGAAGGTTGGATTTCTTTAGAGTTCTTATGTTCACGCTTTGGCAATGAGGAAGGTCATCAAAACTTTCACAGAGAATTTGCTTGCTCTTCTGCAAAATGGGAAAGATATCGTCTTAATGCATTCGCCGTCGCCCTATTAGGCTCATTTTATTTTCCTAGAGAAAGAGGAAAGATCCACACCAGCTTGTGTTACATGGTTCGTATGTTGGCTCGAGGTGGGAAGACCTTAGTCCCCATGATACTTGCAGAAATGCTAAGAGCTTTGACTGCATGCACTAAAGGCAAAAGATACTTTGAGGGGTACAACTTTCTGCTGCAACTTTGGGCCGTCGAACATTTCTACCAAAGAGATAATAAAGTAGACATTGTTAGAGGGACTATGGGGAAAAAAATTATCAACCATCGCCTAAGGATGAAATATTTTATCTGCCCTGTGGGAACGGAGGACTGGTTCACATACCTAAAGGAGCGCTCAGCCGTTGAAATCCAATGGAAGTATTATTGGTTGAAGCCACGATGTGCCATCAAAAGAGGAAATGAACTTTACTTCATTGAGCTTATCGGTTTGAATGTTGTTCAATCATACGCACCACTTCGAGTCCTTCGACAATTTGGATAGATCCAAATGATACCTCTGCGATCCCACATGAGCCACTATAGATATGACTTTGGGTCAGAATTACCGCATGTGAACACTATATTGCAAAGATGGAAGAATGTGATAACTATCGATGTCAAGAGCACCGACCCTTCTGCACACTTGAATATTACGTATGGCTTTTACAAGATGCAGAGCATAGAGATTTGAGCGAAGGAGGGAATCCTTGTTTTGGCGATGAAAAAGAGAGAAGATGGGCTCACAACATTATCAACACCGATTATGACATTACCTAGAATGAGGAAGCAGATAGTGCCTAACATTGGAGAGCAACATAATTGAAGTTTTTTTTCTCTCTCTTTATTCCCCATGTGTTATCCCTAGCCCTTTAGTTATCTCTACATTGATGTAGTAAATAGAATTTATTTCAATAATTGAAAGTCGTTTTATTGTCTAACTCTAAACTCCAATTGACAAATAAGACTTGAATTAATTAGTGTGCATCACTTATGTGTCGCTTAGGCCTACCTCTGGCTCAACGAGGCTCCTTTGCATTTAGGGCGTTTATCTTAAATAACGTGTTTGATATCCTAATTTATGCAATGTTTTAACTTGGGCTTTATTTTGTTTTTTATTTTTTATTTTACCCTTTCCAAATGGTTGATCTGTAGACCATGGTTTATCACACGCGATAAAAGGATTCATTTCCTTCTCTGCCGACTGAGAATCGCAAAGGAAAAATGACAGCGATTAATGCTAAGGTTATGTGCAAAACTATTGGAAAAAAAAGTGTCTTTTAGACAAGTTGGTATCAAACCTTGAGAAGAAAATAAAGAAGTTAGAAGAAGATTTGTTGGACATGCGCGAGTGGGAAATGTTGTTACTATCCGCCAATCCAACTTTGGAGACGAACATGGATATTTCACCTTTCGCAAGTCAAGTCACTCTCCAAAATAATCCTCATACGAATTACTCTACCTCTCAAAGTCAACCGAGCTCCATTCAAATGCTTCTAAAGAACATCTACTTTCCAAATCACCCATATCCTCCACAAACACCATGCATATGCTCCTAAACCTCAACATCTTACTTTATACCCGCATTATCCCACTATGCAAGCTCCTGAATACGAAACACCTCTGCACCAAGTTCCTTGGCATCATGCACCTCTCATGCCATTTCCAAACCCTCCATATCAAATTTCTCTATACCAAAGGCCTCCTATGACATATCTTTTGGAACTACGTTAGACCTGATTCCCATTTAGGAGGGGATACATAGGCGCTCCTATGGGGCTCGGTCTCATCAAAAATAAAACCTTCATTTTCCCCTTCTATTGATAAATGGGGCAGAATTTTGAGAGGGTCTCAAAAAATTCCATTAAAATTCCTTCTTGCACATCTCCACAATGGGGCAGAAATTTTGAGAAAATCTCAAAATTTTCGACAATACTCCGAAGAGCATTCTATCAGACACCAAAAAAAGCACGCTGTGCCAAATCATGGATACAGATCAACCTCCCCTTTAAACTAACTATTTTTCTTTGAATGTAGAAAATACAGGTACATATACAAAGGTAGTTTCAACAATCAACATACCACTTCTGAGCCTGACAAATTACACTCGACCCTTCCAACAAGGCGGATGTCCAAGCTAATACATACCCTTCTCATTCAATTACGAAGTTTCACTATGCCTCAGACTTAGGTTTGCATGACTACATTATGCCCGAGATCGCATTATGCTCGAGAAATGCATCATTGCATGTGCCCGATAATGCATGTGCCCGAATAAATGCATCATTGCATTGTGCCCGAAGAAATGCATCAATGCATTTGCACGAAGAAATGCATCATTGCATGTGCCTGATGAAATGCATTATTGCATGTGCCCGATAATGCATGTGCCCGAAGAAACACATTGTTGCATTGCGCCCGAAAAAATGCATCATTGCATAGTTCCTGAAGAAATCCATTATTGCATGTGCTCGATATTGCATTTGCCCAAAGAAACGCATCATTGCATGCGCCCGAATAAATGCATCATATGATGTGCTCAATATTGCATGTGCTCGAAGAAATGCATCATAGCATTGTGCCCGAGACTGCATTGTGCCCGAAGTTTGCAAAACCCCAAGATTGTATCGTACTCGAATTTTACATGCGCTCGTATTAAGTCAAGTCACAAAAGGATCAACATATGCCAAAAACTAATACGCTCTCTTTAATCATTACTTATATCCCAAAGGCGTCATCCTCCAAAGGCATCATCTTTCATGGTCTGCGGACTTCATGTCATGGCTGAGGACTTATTTTATGCATATCATGTTCCTAAGGCGTCATAGTCTAATGGCATCATCCGCATGGCCTACAGACATCATAGCATGGCCTAAGGATTTAATTTCTATCTATCATGATCCGAAGGTGTCATAGTCTAAAGGCGTCATTTTCTTGGCCTACAGACAACATTTACATGACCTGAGGATACAGTTTGCACATGGCCCTAGACATCATAGCCTAAGACGTCATTTTTTCACGATCTTAAGGAAAACATTCATGGTCAACATGGGAATAACATCATGTGTACATTTACCGCTTTTTTTGATATATATGTTCTAATTACTCCATTTAAGTTTCATTACAAGATACAGATGTGCAGATTACAAACAAAGCTACCTTATGAACGGCTATTCCCTCGCTTAAAAACAAAGGCTCCAGTAAACATTCAAGTGTTCTTCTTCGCTATTTTGCTATTTTGCTTTTATTCGAGTAAAGGTTGGATCAACTTGTTTTTTCATTGCTACAATTCCTAATCTATTTAACCGGTTAGTATTCGGAATTAGCATTCACTTTATTTTTGTATTCATACATTTGTGTGAGCTCATTGTTCGATTCTTTTGTATCTATAAGTTGTTAAACAATTGCATATTGTCTCACCTTGACTAATAAATTTGATTACTTGTGTAGTTATTTGATTGCTTTGACAGGTTTCAAACTTGATGTTCAAGTTGAAGATTAGCCATGAAGAAAGATTTATTTGTTTATTTGAATCTATATTTTTTTTAATTATTTATTTGAATGTTGTAACATTTGTATAACGCTAAAGCTCTCATATATAAATTTATTTTGGGGGATCTTCTAAGGGAAGGGTATTTACATGCTACTTGTTCATTTGTATATTTTTTTGTAAGTTAGAAATCATGCCTGTAGGTTTATCTTTAACCACCTAGAATTATTGTTTGTATGTGTGATAATCTAATCAATTTTCAATTTGCTTGAAGCTTTTGTTTATAATTATTAAAAGATAACTAGATTTCATTAATTTATGAATGTTAAAATCAAATCGTAATAATTTAGTAGACTGATTAGGTGATTTAAAAATGATATAACTTTTTAGTATTGTCTTGTCACGTAGAAATCATGCCTAAGTATTAAATTGTTTATACCATTTAGATTTACAAAATCATGCATATATGTGTTACACCATTTTTTTGAACACCTAGATCTCATGTCTATAGGCTTGTAAATAAATTTTAGCATATCCATAATTAAAAATAAAATTTGTTGTGCATATTTGTTCTCTCCCCCTAAAATTAGTTAATATTATTAATTAATAATCTTATTTGACCTTTTTAAGATTTCGCACTTATGATGCAATATGTTTTTTTTTAAAAAAATAATAAAATAAAAATCATGTCATACATTAAACAAATTACTTGGCTTTTAAATACACTTCATAGTAAAATCTTTGCATTTAATAAATTTACTACATTAATGTTCAAGTTTTCTTCATAGAAAGTTTTGCAACATTTTTTTTAGGTCATTATTCAATCCTCTTTTAAAACTTTGGATTGATTATGAAATTGTCTATTTTTTTAAAAATAAATTATAAGCACTATCTCCTAACATATCGTTAGCGGGAAAGTCAAAGGAACTACGAGGTCTAGTTCCAATTTTTAAATTAAACTGATGCGTCCCGGAAGTACCACCTACCCATGAATTTCAAAAGGAATTATGTGTATTTATGTGTAAATATTTATGTGCCTATATGGAACTAAATCTTTTAAATCATTTTCAAAAACATAAACTTTTTTTTAAAGACTGACCTCAAATAAAAATTCTTTCTATGGTGGAAGAGCGCAATCAACAATATCGTGACATCATCCTTATAAAGAAACAAACGTTTTTTAAAAATAAAAATTCCTATTCAAAACTTATCAATTTTCAAACTTTACTTTCGCACATAATAATTGCTTTATATTTGTCAATTTTGTTTATAACATAGTCTCGTATGTTAAAATAAATAAAAAAATATATCTTGATTGTTTATTTATTGCTATTACCCAGCCTTGCATGCTCAAATTAATGAAAAAAATAATAAAATAATATTAATTGATTTATATTTGTTATCACTTAGCAAGATTAAATAAATTAATAAATGAAGTGACCATGATTGCTAATTGTAACCCCCATATAGATTGCATGAGTTATGGATGGGACCCACATTTGTGGACCTAGAGGGATGCCTAACACCTTCCCATCGAGGTAATTTGAACCCTTACCCTAATCTGTGGCTCGCTGATCTTAGCTAGACTTAGTTAGGTTAGATAGGTGCCCTAACGCGCCTGAATTCGTTAGGTGGCGACTCCAAACTCGAAATCCCAAAAGAGTTGTTAGGTCGTGCACTAAACCCTTTTTTGCGAAAATGGGGCGCGACATAATGGCGAATCCGCTGGGGATATAAGGTTCTTAACATTACGTGTTAATTGCTTATTTATGTGGGGTTTACTTAACTTTTGGTCATTTTATTATTTGTTAGGTGCTTACCATGTTTAGTTTATTTTGTTGTCTTATTCACTTTCTTCTCTCCATGTTCCATCCTCTCCCTTTTCCTTAATTGTTTATTACCATGTTTCACCTCTTCCTTTTTCCCTTATTTGCTTAATTACATGTTTAATCTCATATCTTCTTTTCTTATTTGCGTGATTTTAATATCTTGATATGTTTAAAATCCTTTATTTATTCATTCTTATTTATATATTTATTGTTTATAAACAGTCTATATGTTACCGCTTTTCAAGATAAATGTTAAATGTTTATTGCTTTGATAATTGGCATTCTTCTCATGCTTCCCCCAATTGGGACCCTCTTCCTTTTTTATTTTTTTCACGTGATGTTGTGCCTTTGCACCTCTCACAACTACTCCAATCCTATTCAAATACCCATTATAGATAGTCGGCATATGCTTGGACGTAACAGATAGTTTTACTACCGCAAAGCCACGAGCCTCTCGCACAGTATCCCTTTCAAGTCCGTGTCAAGCCAACTCTTAGAAGTCCTGGTTAAGTCATACATGCTGCATAAGCCCTAGGTGGTTTTACCTTTGGTGTCAATCCACATAATTAGTAGCCACCCTCTCGTCTAAAGGTCCCCAACACCCTTAGAAAAATTGCATATTTATGTGTTAACGTGATCATAATAATTATATCAAGCCAACATTGTCAAAATGGAGTTTATAAGTCGTTTGTTACTTTGTTTACATAGTCACAGCTCACCCTCATTTTCCTAACGCACAAATGGTTGTCAAATTTAATCCCATTTTGAAAACTTGGTTGAAAGATATTCAAAAAGATCGAGAGTTAGAAGCGAATGAACTATTAGGCGGCCTCACTGCTTTAATCTTCGTAGAGTCAGATCGTCACTTAATAAAGGCATTGATGATATTCTGGGACACTGAGAGGTTAGTCTTAAAATTCAAGGATTTTGAGCTAACCCCAACAATCGAAAAAGTGGGAGGATTCATGGGTCTCGCATACAAAGAGATGGAAATGATTGTTCCACACAAGCCAAGTCCAAGATCTTTTCTGAAGCAAATGGGCATGTGTCATAATCCAAGTCTACTTTGTCTAAAAGAAGGTTGGATTTCTTTAGAGTTCTTATGTTCATGCTTTGGGGATAAGGAAGGTCATCAAAACTTTCACAGAGTAATTGCTTGCTCATCTGCAAAATGGGAAATATATCGTCTTAATGCATTCGCCGTCGCCCTATTAGGCTCATTGGTTTTTCCTAGAGAAAGAGGAAAGATCCACACTAGCTTGTATTACGTGGTTCGTATGTTGGCTCAAGGTGGGAAGACCTTAGTCTCCATGATACATGCAGAAATGCTAAGAGCTTTAACTGCATGCACCAAAGGCAAAATATACTTTGAGGGGTGCAACTTTCTGCAGCAACTTTGGGCCGTCGAACATTTCTACCAAAGAGCTAATAAAGTAGACAATGTTAGAGGGACTATGGGGAAAAAATTTATCAACCATCGCCTAAGGATGAAATATTTTATCTGCCCTGTGGGAACGGAGGACTGGTTCACATACCTAAAGGAGCGCTCAACCGTTGAAATCCAATGGAAGTATTATTGGTTGAAGCCACTACGTGCCATCAAAAGAGGAAATGAACTTTACTTCATTGAGCTTATCGGTTTGAATGATGTGCAACCATATGCACCACTTCGATTCATTCGACAATTTGGACAGATCCAAATTATATCTCTGCGAACCTACATGAGCCACTATGGATATGACTTTGGGTCAGAATTATCGCAAGTGAACACTATATTGCGAAGATGGAAGAATGTGATAACAATCGATGTTCAAGAGCAATGACCCTTCTGCACAACTGAATATTACATATGGCTTTTAGAAGATGTAGAGCATAGAGATTTGAGCGAAGGAGGGCTTTCTGGTTTTGGCGATGAAAAAGAGAGAAGATGGGCTTGCAACCTTTTCAACACCGATTATGACATTACCCCAGAAATGAGGAAGCAGATCGTGCCTAACATTGGAGAGCAACATAATTCAAGTTTTTTTTCTCTTTCTTTATTCCCCATGTGTTATCCTTAGCCCTTTAGTTATCTCTAGATTGATGTAATAAATAGAATGTATTTCAATAATTGAAAGTCGTTTTGCTGTCTAAATCTAAACTCCAATTGATAAATAAGGCTTGAATTTTTTATTTTGCATCACTTATGTGTCGCTTAGGCCTACCTCTGGCTCAACGAGGCTCTTTTGCATTTAGGGCGTTTATCTTAAATAACGTGTTTGATATCCCAATTAATGCAATGTTCTAACTTGGGCTTTATTTTGTTTTCTATTTTTTTATTTTATCCTTTCCAAATGGTTGATCTGTAGACCATGGTTTATCACACGCGAATAAAGGATTCATTTCCTTCTCTCCCGAATGAGAATCGCAAAGGAAAAATTAAAGCGACTAATGCTAAGGTTATATGCAACAATATTTGGAAAAAAAACTGTCTTTCAGACAACTTGGTATCAAACCTTGAGCAGAAAATAAAGAAGTTAAAAGAAGAGTTGTTGGACATGCGCGAGTGGGAAAAGTTGTTTCTCTCCGCCAATCCAACTTTGGAGACGAACATGGATATGTCACCTTTCGCAAGTCAAGTCACTCTCCAAAAAATTCCCCCTCCGGATTACTCTACCTCTCAAAGTCAACCAAGCTCCATTCAAATGATTCTAAAGCACATCTCCTTTCCAAATCACCCATATCCTCCACAAACACCAAGCTTATGATCCTAAACCTAAACAACTTACTTTACACCAACATTATCCCACTTTGCAAGCTCCTCATTACGAAACACCTCTGCACCAAGTTCCTTGGCATCATGCACCTCTCATGCCATTTCCAAACCCTCCATATCAAATGTGTCTATACCAAAGGCCTCCTATGCCATATCTTTTGGAACTACATCAGACCTGATTCCTTTTTAGGAGGGGATACGTAGGCGCTCCTATGGGGTTCGGTCTCATCATAAATAAAACCTTCATTTTCCCCTTCTATTGATAACTAGGGCAGAATTTTGAGAGGATCTTAAAAATTCCATCAAGATTCCTTCTTGCACATCTCCACATTGGGGTAGAAATTTTGAGAAAATCTCAAAATTTTCGACAATACTCCGAAGAGCATTCTATCAGACACCAAAAAAAGCACTCTGTGCCAAATCATGGATACAGATCAACCTCCCCTTTAAACTAACTATTTTTCTTTGAATGTAGAAAATATAGGTACATATACAAAGGAAGTTTTAACAATCAACATACCACTTTTGAGCCTGACAAATGACACTCGACCCTTCCAACAAGGCGGATGTCAAAGCTACTACATACCCTTCTCATTAAATTATTAAGTTGCACTATGCTTGAGATCTAGGTTTGCATGACTACATTATGCCCGAGATCGTATTATGCTCGATAAATGCATCATTGCACGTGCCCAAAAAATGCATCATTGCATGTGCTCGATAATGCATGTGCCCGAAGAAACGCATCATTGCATTGCGCCCGAAGAAATGCATCATTGCATAGTGCCCGAAGAAATCCATTATTGCATGTGCTCGATACTACATGTGCCCGAAGAAATGCATCATTGCATGTGCCCGAATAAATGCATCATATGATGTGCTCGATATTGCATGTGCCCAAAGAAATGCATCATCGCATTATGCCCGAGACTACATTGTGCCCGAATTTTTCATAAGCCCAAGATTGCATCATGCTCGCAGTTTACATGTGCCCGAATCAAATAAAGTCACAAAAGTATCAACAGATGCCAAAAACAGATACTCTCTTTTTAATTATTACTTATATCCCAAAGGCGTCATCCTCCAAAGGCATAATCTTTCATGGCTTGCAGACTTCATGTCATGGACTGAGGACTTATTTTATGCATATCATGTTCCTAAGGCGTCTTAGTCTAATGGCATCATCCTCATGGCCTGCAGACATCATATCATGGCCTAAGGATTTAATTTCTATCTATCATGATCCGAAGGTGTCATAGTCTAAAGGCGTCATTTTCTTGGCCTACAGACAACATTTCATGACCTGAGGATACATTTTGCATATCATGGCCCTAGACATCATAGCCTAAGACGTCATTTTTTCACGATATTAAGGCAAACATTGATGGTCAATATGGGAATTGCATCATGTGTACATTTACCGTTTTTTTATATATATGTTCTAATTACTCCATTTAAGTTTCATTACAAGTTACATATGTGCAGATTACAAACAAAGTTGCCTTCTGAACGGCTATTCTCTCGCTTAAAAACAAAGGCTCCGGTAAACATTCAAGTGTTCTTCTTCGCTATTTTACTATTTTGCTTTTGTTCGAGTAAAGGTCGGATCTACTGTTTTTTCATTGCTACAATTCATAATCTATTTAACCGGTTAGTATTCGGAATTAGCATTTACATTTTTTTTGTATTCGTACATTTGTGTGAGCTCATTGTTCTATTCTTTTGTATCTATAAGTTGTTAAACAATTGCATATTGTCTCACCCTGACAAATAAATTTGATTACTTGTGTAGTTATTTGATTGCTTTGACAGGTTTCAAACTTGATGTTCAAGTTGATGATTATCCATGAAGAAAGATTTATTTGTTTATTTGAATCTGTATTTTTTTCTTATTTTATTTATTTGAATGTTGTAACATTTGTATAACTCTAAATCTCTCATATATAAATTTATTTCGGGGATCTTCTAAGGGAAGGGTATTTACATGCTACTTGTTCATTTTAATATTTTTTTTATATGTTAGAAATCATGCCTATAGGTTTATCTTAAACAACCTAGAATTAATGTTTGTATGTGTTATAATCTAATCAATTTTCAATTTGCTTGACACTTTTGTTAATGAGTCTTAAAAGATAACTAGATTTCATTAATTTATGAATGTTAAAATCAAATCGTAATAATTTAGTAGGCTGATTAGGTGATTTAAAAATGTTATAACTTTTTAGCATTGTCTTGTCACGTAGAAATCATGCCTAAGGATTAAATTGTTCATACCATTTAGATTTACAAAATCATGCATATATGTGTTACACCATTTTTTTGAACACCTAGATCTCATGTCTATAGGCTTGTAAATAAACTTTTAGCATATCCATAATAAAAATAAAATTTGTTGTGTATATTTGTGCTCTCCCCCTAAAATTAGTTAATATTATTAATTAATAATCTTATTTGACCTTTTTAAGATTTCGCACTTATGATGCAATATGTTGTTTTTTTTTCTAAAAATAATAAAATAAAAACCATTTCATGCATTTAACAAATTACTTGGCATTTAAATACACTTCATAGTAAAATCATTCCATTTAATAAATTTACTATATTAATGTTCAAGTTTTCTTCTTAGAAAGTTTTGCAACATATTTTTTAGGTCATTATTCAATCCTCTTTTAAAACTTTGGATTGATTTTGAAATTGTCTATTTAAAAAAAAATTAAAATATAAGCACTATCTCCTAACCTATCGTTAGCGGGAAAGTCAAAGGAACTACGAGGTCTAGTTTCAATTTTTAAATTGAACTGATGCGTCTCCGGAAGTACCACATACCCGTGAATTTCAAAAGGAATCATGTGTATATATGTTTAAATATTTATGCACCTATATGCAAACTAAATCTTTTAAATCATTTTCAAAAACATAAACTTTTTTTTTGAAGGCCGACCTCAAATCAAAATTGTTTCTATAGTGGAGGAGCGCAATCAACAATATCGTGGCATCATCCTTAATAAGAAACAAACAGTTTTTAAAAATGAAAATTCCTATTCAAAACTTATCAATTTTCAAACTTTACTTTCGCACATATTAATTGCTTTACATTTGTCAATTTTGTTTATAACATAGTCTCGTATGTTAAAATAAATAAAAAATAAATCTTGATTGTTTATTTATTGCTATCACCTAGCCTTGCATGCTCAAATCAATGAAAAATTATAAAATAGTATTAATTGTTTTATATTTGTTATCACTTAGAAAGATTAAATAAATTACTAAATGAAGTGACCTTGATTTCTAATTGTAACCCCCATATAGATTGCATGAGATACGGCTGGGACCCACATTTGTGGACCTCGAGGGATGCCTAACACCTTTCCCTCGCGGTGATTTGAACCCTTACCCTAATCTCTGGCTCGCTGATCTTCGCTAGACTTAGTTAGGTTAGATAGGTGCCCTAACACGCCTTAATTCGTTAGGTGGTGACTCCAAATTCGAAACCCCAAAAGAGTTGTTAGGTCGTGCACAAAACCCATTTTTTGCGAAAAATGGGGCGCGACACAAAGTAATTAGGGTTTACGTGTTCCCCACAGGTTCATAACTTGATAAGCCTAACTATAACAATTCTTTTCTAGTATCTTGCATGAAAAAGTGACAAGTTATGTATTTTTAAATCCTTGGTCCGGCATCTAGAAAATCTCACTCCGCACCTTGGTGCGGCTACATGTGTTGCTATCCTAACCCTTATATTTACCTCATATTAAGCATCGTATTTGATATTTGACTAAGTTTTTACCTCGTACCAATCAATACTAGCCTATTAAATAGTATACACTACATGTATGTTGATAATTCTTTACCTATTATCTACCTCTTTGGTCCGGCAAGTAGCATTAAGGGGAGTTCTAACCTTGGCTATCCGTTAAAAATACTTTTAAGCGAAAGAATTATTAATACATGCAAGACACTATTCTAGAATTGTTATTTTAGTTAGTTTTTATCTCATTATTTGCCTATGGTTCCCACAACCCTAGTTATGGAGTTTAGTTACTCATAGTCATAATCACAATATTCAAATATATTAGATAAGAATTCATGTACTTACTTCAATGAGAAAGAGTAAAATCCAAAAGTTTGCTTGATTAAACACCAAAAATCACCACCAATCACTTGCAAGAATCTCAAAGAATCAAGAATCTCCCAAAAAGTCTAATGATAATCAAAAGTCTAACAATACAATGTTTATTGATACGATGTCTAACAATACGGAGTCTAATAATAATACACAGTCTAACATCAAAAACGAGGTTTTTCGAACCATTTATAGAAAATAAAAACCTAAATAAACAAGGACTCTATTTGCTAGAAATCTATCAAAACGCGGCTGGGTCGACGGACCTCGGACGGATCATCATGGTCACGACGGACCGTCATGGACTCTGTCGTCCCATACTTGTGCCATTTCTTCTGCTGCTCTCTTCATTACCCTCGACGGCAAGTATGATAGACCGTCATAGGCACAACGGCCAGTCGAGGGTCTTTGTTTCAAAATACATTAACTCTTAGAATATGGGTACTAGGACTACTTCTCTGAACTTCATGATGAACCTGCACGACGGACCATCATTGACACGACGGTCCTTCATGGACTCCGTAGCCCCACACTTGGTCAGACTTCCCCATCATTCTTCAGCAGCTGCACTACGCTGCCACCTACGGACCGTCACAAGCACGACGGACCGTCACAAGCTCCGTAGGTGGTCTCTTCTGCATTTACCTTTGGACAGATTTCCTGCAAATAAAGACAAACTTATATAAAAATTAGCACACAAAAAGGCTTTTGGACAAACAAAACTTAATGAAAAAGTATTAATAATATCGTGAAACCACGGTATATTAACACCCTCACCTTAAATTCGTTGTTTGTCCTCAAACGACACGCTATGACTCAATACAAAATCTTTGTACAATAGTATCCATGTTTTATCCTTTGCAATCATTTGGCTATCAATCCTGATTAATCTCATCATATCTATGCATGCTTTCACTATTAGGCTTGAATTATGTGGGATCAGAACATGACACAGACTCATCATGCACACCTATCCTCTTCAATTTATCACCGAGATGCTAACAATTTTTGTATTGCAACTAGTGTCCTCAGTTTAAAACAAAATCCTCATTTTTCACCCAATGACTTTAGTTTGAGTATAAGGATTACTTTTCAACACTCGCTCTCAGAACAAAGTCACGCTCATTCATACCTATTGCCATAAGCTTGCCCTTATTTTCACTGCCTTAAGTTCGCTATACAACCCTTAGGATCACGATAGGACTTTCTGAGCTTGTAACATAGGCTCAGGTAAGGTAGGGTATATTTAGGTATACTTTAGTGACTTTTTGCTCGCCTTGACATATAAGCTAAACCTACCACGTTATATCATTTTATCTCGCCCAGTTTCTAATACTCTTTCACCTTGCTATTTTCTCTTCTTTCTTCATTTGTGTAAGTGACTCTCTTCTTTTCTTGCTTGTATTTCTTGTATATTTTTATTTTTTCTTTACTAATCTTTCAACTAATTTTTGAGTCACTTTACTTTTGTTCTTTCTCTCTCTTTGTTCTTTTAACCCCAGTTTCCAGAGCATTCCTCATAGTAGCCACCCTCAACTCATGGCTTTGCCATGAGTCATAGTACACAATACCCAAAGTTGGGTCAGGAGGATAACGAAGGTTATTTACTGCATTAGCCACCCTCAACTTATTCTTTTGGCATAAGATGAGGTGCACATGTCCAAGGAGGGACAAGGGCCAACACATTGTTCCCAGAAAAGATCAGTTGGCGTGAAAAAGAAAATTCTAATTTAAGGTCAGATCATTTGGATCAAAGAAGGATAAATTTCATTTGGTTTTCTTTTATTTAGGCTAAAAATGGGCTATATTGAATAAGGGTCTATGATCCTTTCCTAATTGTCTAATACAGCTTACTTTTAGAAAGACTAACCAGGCAAGTTCTAGCTCAGTACAAATAGTGGACTATTCAAATGTTCTTCACTATCACTTGACATCTCATCACTATACTAGATTATCAGACACCTAGTTCGAATTTCACACTTAGGGTAATGCAATGGTGTACCTCTATATCATTCTTAGAGCCACACATTTATCTGTTACTATGCCTAGTCATGCATCATTTTCCAATTTATCATGATATCATTTTAGCCATCACGCTCCAAAATTTAACTATGTACAAAAGATATATACATGTCAGTTCAACAGAAAAAGTAATCAGTCTTTTGGGGAAAAAGAACACAGGCAAGAAAACCCCAAAAAAGAGGATAGTGAATTGGGTTACTCAGACTTCACCCTAACACTCACTTTACATTTACCCCACCCCAACAAAAAACATGCAATTGTCCCCAATGCATAGAAAATTTAAATACTAGGGTGGTAGGTGAAGAAAACCTATGGAGCAAAGCACCTTCGATCAGCAAGCTAGTGGGTTCGGTTCCCCGGGACCTACGTCCTCTGCAATCTGGACTACCTCAGTTGTGTCCTCAGCAAAACCCGCACTATCAGCAGTGCCTCCCGCTATCTCCATCGTTTGGGAGCTATTCACCACAGCCTCTCACTCTCCTGCTCTCATCTGCTGCGCCGCCTCCTTAGCAAGTGAGGCTCTCCTCGCAGCCTCCATCTCACAGCGCTCCTTCTTCCGTGCTCGCGCCTCGTCCTCTTCTCGACTCCTACGCCTCTTGGCATGTTCTCGAGGGGGAGGTGGTGGAATCTCTGAGGTGGCGAATAGGGCTGCCAACATTGACATTTCAGCAGGCTCGACAGAAGGGGCCTCAGACTCAGGCACCCTAGCCTCTAAGATCGTGTTAATATCTGCACGAAGACTTTCGACCACATCCTGAAGAGTCTACACATCCACCGGAGGATCTGTCCAGGCTAGCACCCGCAACTAAAAGGCGTCCAAGCGCTGATGAACCTCAGCGATCTTCCGCTCTGTATACTGGACCATTTTCCGCTCCAGGCGCTCTTCAGTGTCGATAATGGATCTCTGCATCCACGGCTGGATATGATGCAGAAGTGTAGCCATTTGTGCATCTAATTTTTTGACCCTAGCAAGTGGGACCAACGCGGGTAGAGGGGCTGTACGAGAGGAGCTCAGAGCAGTGCTACTACCCAGGATAGACTCGATCTGGGTAGTGTCAGTGGACGCCGCCTGCGTAGCCGTACATGCCTTGGCTACCATATCATCAAGATCGTCAGCAATTGCGGGCAGCTCTTGATGGGGTCCTCTGCGTGGAGCCAACTCATTGGCCTCATCTCTGATGAGGCCTACATCAACCGTGCCCTGCAGGGTCTCGAGCTGATCTACGTACCATTTAGGCACACCTGCGAACCTGCAGAGAGAAAAGATCATGCACGGGAAAGGGTAAGTAGTTGTGACCTTGAAAACCCTCTCGTGCATGACTGCCTGTAGAAGCCACGCGAAATCCACCTCGAACCTGGCTATCATCGCCGCCATCAATACTGCTCGATCCCATGTAACGATATTATTAGCGGCTGTGGGGGTAAGTAAGTGGCGGACAATCAGCCACAAGAACTTCGCCGTGAAAGTTAGGTTGGCCTTCTTGATGTCCAGCTTTGGCTCGGTCACCCAGTCGGCACCCTCTCCATAAACTGACAGGTGTAGGGCCATCCACCTCTTGGTGGTCTCTCTCATTGATGGCTCGCGTAGGAACTGACCATCTTTAAAAGGGTGCCATCGGTAGTCAAACTCGGTAGTGAGAGGGGTCCGAGTAGCATCAACACCCTCGCCGTATAGAAACCGGCAGACGGTAGGCAGGGAAATGTCGACCTGCACGCCCCGTACTCGGACCTGCTCCATTTGGGCCTGTTTGGCATGGGCAGCCCGCCTATCAATCTTTGATCTGAGAGTCGCTACGTAGGATGCGTAGAACTCTCAGACCATTTCTTCACTTTAACATCCCAACGGATGTGCTGTCCACTCCAAGCGATGCCTGGTGAATATATTGTGGATCTCAGGCATCGTCGGGAGACTCCCTGTAAGGACCCGCCGCTCCAATGTAAGTGTTCGAGTAATAACTCCTTTGTCAATCAGGAACTTAGCATCGGAGTAGACTTGAAATTGCCCGTCAACACACCACTAGTTGGGCTGGTCAGTAGCCGGGATGAGGGCATGAGCTGGTGATCCTGGTGTGGATTCCAAACTGTCAGCCTCATCAGACGAGGCTGACGTTGCAGTGGTGGTGGGTGTGGGAACCTCAGCAGAGCCGAAGGCTTCCTCCGACCACGAAAATCCTAAGGAGCCAGACGCTCCTTCTTCATTTGTGGCTGACCCAGAAGGTGTGCCTGTCAGTGTGCTGCTCATCATACTGGGAGGCAGTGACTACGCCGGACGCGACCTTTGTGGGTGTGGCTCTGGTGGCACGTGAAGCATGGGAAGGGGTGGAAGTGCCTGGGGGTACGTACTCGGGGTCACGCTTATCATCAAAGCCAATGACCATGCGGGTAGATAGGGCGACAGACTTCGATCACCTGTGTGCTAGATTCGATCTTGCTTGGGTGCCATAGTAGGTAGTACCCGTAAAGGATCAAAATTAGTACAAGTAGTGGCAAACAAGACAAGCAAAACCACACAAAAAAAATTTAAAATAATATGACATTTCTATAGTAATAGTGACACACGACTGGCCCGGTGATAGCTCATCGTAACTATGACGGACCGTCATGGGGTCTGTCGTGTCTTTCTTAGACTATGTATATATAGAGAACCCTGAATGAGAGTCTCTGGGAAGTATGACAGTATGTACAGGCCGGACCGTCACAGGTACGACGGTCCGTCGTAGGTGTCCGTCAGAGGATACTTGAAAAAAATGTAGACCCTTAGGAGAGGGGTCTCTAACCATCATAAAGGCCATGAATGACGGACTGTCGTGGGTATGACGGTCTGTCGTACTCGTCCGTTTGAGGACACTTAGAAAAATGGAGAGAGACCCTCACTAATAGGGTCTCTGACAACTAGAACGGTTGTGCATGATGGACTGTCGTGAAGACAACAGTCCGTCACATGTGTCCGTTGGAGGACACTTAGAAAAAAATGAGAGACCCTCAGGAACAGGGTCTCTGACAACCAGAACCGGTGGTGCAGGACGGACCGTCTTGAATACGACGGTCCATCACATGTGTCCGTTGGAGGACAATTGTCTAAAATTTGGCAGTGGGGTGTTAGGGCTTTTGGAACAGACCCTACGACGGTCTGTCATCGGTGTCTCGTTTTGTAGATCAATGACAGAACAGGGGTACCCCATGGATCCCCGATGAACACAAATCGAACTTGTAGTGTTTTTGACCTACATTTGTCAAACTGAACTACCTAGGAAACTAGCAATGCAAAAGCACCTATGTCTAGGGTTGTAAACATGGCAATTTCGAACATTTATAACCTAGGTTAGACAAAATCTTATATAAAAGAAATGAACATATCACGAACAACTGAGCTAACACTAATTAATAAACAAAATTTCAAGATAAATGAGTAGAAATTAGAGACACATACCTTACAATTGGAGAAAAACAAGATGGACAAGTACTTGGTGACCAGGAAGACACCCACAGCAGCAACTCCGACTAGCAGATTAGCACTTTTAGGGCTTTGGAGAATTTTGGATGTGAAATGATTGGTTGATAGAGGGAGAGATTGTGGAAGTTGAAAAGAGAGGCCAATGGGAGGGATAATGAAGGAATGGGGGTGAAATGAGGGGTTGGGGAGTTTAAATGGTGATATTTTATAAAAAACTCCAACCGAGTCGGGTCTAGTAGGCCTCATTAATGAAGCAATGATTCCCCGACGACGGTCCATCGCAGTTGTGACGACCCGTCATTGGTTACGTCGTGTGTGCCCTAGTTTGAAAATAACTGAAAGACGTACCGGGTACAACACATGCATACGACGGTCCGTCGCAGGCACAACGGTGCATCGCTGTATCCGTTAGTGACTGCTGCAGAGTACTTTTCTACATAATTTCGTAGTGATGTGCCTGCAAATTTAAAAACCCATTAGTAGAAAAATGCTACTATTACTAAAAAGACTATAAGTATTGGGTTGCCTCCAAACAAGTTCTTGATTTAACGTCGCGGCACGACTGAGGACACCTGATTACTCAGCCTCCATTAAGATGGTTTGCCTCTATTACTTTATTCCCCGATGCTTTATGCCCAAAATAGAGTTTTATTCGTTCTCTATTCACCTCAAAATGCACCCCTTCCTTGGTTTTTAACTCAACTGTTCCATGAGGGATTACTTTGGTAATCAAGTAAGGGCCAGTCCATTTGGACTTGAGCTTGCCCGAAAGACAAAGCGACCCAGAACTGTCTAAAAGCACTAAATCCCCAATCATAAACTCTTGTTTTGCACTTTTTTGTTCATTCTCCTTCTTCATATTTTCTTTGTGGGATATGGCAGATACCGATTGGAGCTCACCACTCTGCCTCATGGTCCTACAAATGTTGAAGGTCGCTTCTTCATTGTTCAACCAAAATTTCATCTGTCCCTTTTCCATATCAACTAAGGCTCTACCTGTAGCAAGGAATGGCCTCCCAAGAATAATAGTCACTTTAAAATCGAATTCAAAATCAAGAATAACAAAATCAGCCGGAAAGATGAATGACTCCAATTTTACTAGCACATCATGGAGTAACCCTATAGGCCGTTTCACTGTCCGATCAGCCATCAGTAGCCGCATCGCAGTGGGTTTTGGATCCCCCAAACCCAACTTCTTGTAAATTGAGAGGGGCATGAGATTTATGCTTGCCCCCAGATCACATAATGCTTTCGCAAAATGTAATGACCCAACTGTACAAGGAATAGTGAATGCACCCGGATCTTCTTTCTTTTGTACGAGGGATCTTGTAGCAATAGCACTACAATGCTGTAGTCTATCATCATCCTTGAAAGTGACCGATATTTTCTTGGTGACCAGATCTTTCATAAATTTGGCGTAACCACGCATTTGTTCTAGAGCTTCTACAAAAGGGACATTGATAGAGAGCTGCTTCAGCATTGTTATAAAACGCCGATATTTACCATCCTCGATCGTTCTCACTAATCTCTATAAAAAGGGTGGTGGTGGTCTAGGCATGGGAATTACCTTCATAGGGACTTCGGCATCTTTTCCATTGCTCTCTTCTTCCTCACCACTACCCTTTACCACCTTATAATCATCCTTTCTCACATTTTCCGCATTAGACGGCATAGGTGGGTCAAATGTTTTCTTACCACCCCGAGTAGTGATTGCCAATGCGCATTATTTTTTGGATTTTGGACAGTGTTGCTAGGAAGAGTGCCCGGTTGTCGTGTGTTCACTGTCAAAGATAATTGGGCCAGTTGCAACTCGGTCTGTTTAATCAATATTGCATGTGTATCAACTTTTTGCCCAATATTAGCTAAATAACACCTTAAGTCTTTAATGTGCTCATCACTAGCATCGAACCTCCTCATCATTTTGTGCAACATATCCTCAACTCACACCATACTATCTCCACCATCCCTAGGAGTAACTTCACTATTTTTGGGAGGGACATAGGCCCATTCCTATTATTTCTGATACTGTAGTTACCCCTGTTGAAGTTGATACGCTCAAACTTACTTCTCAAATAAGAAGTAAAGCGGTCGTGTCAAGTAAATAACTCAACTAGTGAGGTTGGGATCGTTCACACGAGGAAAATAGTTTAGACTTTATTTTAACCTATTATTACTATTGTTAGATGAATTACTTCCTTCGAAAGCAAAAACAATAAAAGGGGGGTTTCTATTTCTAAATGAATAAAAATAACTAACAAAATTGAAAGATACACTTAACAGCTTTGAATGTTGGAGTTTAATCAATTAATCAAAGTAACTAGGGTTTACATGTTCCCCACAGGTTCATTACTTAATAAGTCTAACTATAACAATTCTTTCCTAGTATCTTGCATGCAAAGTGATAAGTTATGTATTTCTAAATTCTTGGTTCGGCATCTAGAAAATCTCACTCTGCATCTTGGTCTGGCTACGTGTGTTGCTATCCTAACCGTTATCTTTACCTTATATTAAGCATCGTATTCGATATTTGACTAAGTAATTACCTCGTACCAATCAATACTAGCCTATTAAATAGTATACACTACATCTATGTTGATAATTCTTTTCCTATTATCTACCTCCTTGGTCCGGCAAGTAGCATTAAGGCGAGTTCTAATGTTGCCCATCTGTTAAAAAGACTTCTAAGCGAAAGAATTATTAATACATGCAAGACACTGTTCTAGAATTGTTATTTTAGTTAGGTTTTATCTCATTATTTTCCTATGGTTCCCACAACCCTAGTTATGGAGTTTAGTTACTCATAGTCATAATCACAATATTCAAATATATTAGATTAGAATCCATGTACTTACTTCAATGAGAAAGAGTATAATCCGAAAGTTTGCTTGATTAATCACCAAAAATCACCACCAATCACTTGCAAGAATCTCAAAGTAATCAAGAATCTCACAAAAATTCTAATGATAATCAAAAGTCTAACAATACAATGTATTATACACTAATCTAAAAGAAATATTCTTGAACATTAAAAAATTAAAAATGAGTCTAACCCAGATAACTCAAACGCTCAACAATGACTTGGGACATGAATGACAACAAATCTATCTTAATAGAAATATATTTTGTAGTTTGAGACATTAAATTTAGTTAAAGTAAGTTTTGATTTATAGTCTTCAAATATTGTTTGCCTTAAATATTGATAAATCACACCAAAAATATTTTGAAGATCTGTATGAGTAGGGAAAAAAATTATAAAACGGAAAGTTGTGTCCAACTGAGATAATATACATATCAAACTAAAAATAATCAATACAATATTAAGGAAACAACAAAACAACTGGAAAAAAAACATATATGAAAGGGAGTAAACTATGAAATATTCAGTGATGATGACAAATCATTCTAACAAGAAAAGTTCAATTTTTTTAATAACATACCAAAACAAATGAACTAACACTTCAATTATCTTTCAATCATAATGTACTCATAATATCCACAAAATTTAGTAAAATAGATAACAACAACATAAGAAACAAAAGATATGTATATGCAAGGTTATTAACTGTAAGATTTTCTTTAAGAACACTAGATCACATCCTTTATGTGAAGAAATGATGTTGTTGATGAAGAAATTATATATTTTTAACGGGATTTGATTGTAACTTCAACAATTTAAGTAGTGAAAACTTGTGTGAATACCCAAATAACGTTTGTTTTTTAATATGTACTAACAATGACTTATAACAATAACTTTTCATAAACGTAAACAACAAAGTTTAAAGCATGTACTGAAAACAACAATTAGTAATATAATCATAATTAATGACTGTAAAAAGTATGCCAAGATCTTCAAAAATAGAATGAAACAGAATGGAAAAAATCAAGCCCGTTGAATGCACAATATCCCCTTAAGGACGTTATTCTCCTCTAGAAAGATGTTTAAAGGAATAGATCATTTCAAGATATAAAGATTCTATTCACAACTGCATTGATACAAAAATAAAGGTATCAATGAGCTATTCAACTGGAGCAATGTACACAACTCTTTAATTGCCAATAAGAAAAGAGGAAGAAGTAGTTCAAAGTTTCGTTGTTTTAAATATGACGGAGGTCCTATGTTTATACAAAACTAAGGGAAGTGCGAGAAAATGATTATTTTGTCTTATCAAAAGGTTACAACACTTTTAAAATGTCAGAATCCTTCAGAAAGGTCACAATATTTAACAAAAGTAACAATTTTTCATTAAAATGACAACCCTTCATAAAAGTCACAACTTTTCAAAAAGGTTACTACTCTTAGGAAAAGTTACAACCTTTCGAAAAGGTTACAACCTTTCATAAAAAGGCAGAACTTTTCATACTAGGCACAACTTTTCATGAAAGGGGAAGATTAATTTTTGGAATAAAATAAATCAAAAAGCAATCCTGATTTGTTGGGGCGCCATGTAGGTGGGCTTAGGGTTCTCCTTTATATATATACTATGAAAATTATTTGTGCTTCACACGAGATTGATCTATTTTATGAAGACTACATATGATCATTTGTAATATTCATATTTTCGATGCACACGCTACATTGACAATATGATTTTTTACGGCAAAGCGTTCTTTGAAATAATAAAAGGCTATATTTTTTTTAATTTTTGTTTTTGTCATATAAAAAATATGATTCATAGATAGATTTTTGTATAAGAAAGTAGAAAGAAATCTTTGAAAATCTCCATGAATATAGTGTGTCAGAAATAATAAAATTTTCAAAATTCCAAGAAATTATAAAGAACAACATCATACATTAGAGAGGAGACCAAAAAAACTAAAACATCAACATCCCCAGGTAAAGTAGAACATTACGTTCATACAAAAACATAATTAAATAAATTCAAATGGAGGACCTTCGGCTCCTTTCTTATTAACCTCCATTAATATCTTTTTATTATTGTTTTTCATATCATGTAGATGTTAAAAATGACTCTAAAATAATCCATATCATTAATGGTTTTTCTCATTGCCTCATAATAGTCATTGCTATTGCTTAACGTTTATATCCCCGACTCTAATTTATTTGGAATTGAACCATAGTTTTTGACATGGTTTTAGTATTGTGACATCTGGTAACTTGAAATATCTAAAAAACTAAAAATAATCATTTTTGGAAAGAAAAAGAAAAAATCTAGAAAATTTATCTAAGTTAAGAAAGTTAGAATTGGCCCTTTTGAAATTGCATAACTTCTAGCTCGTGATGCTTCATAGGTATTGATTGATTTGGTTGTAAATACCTTGAATGATATTTCTAACTCCACCTAGTTTGCGCGATTATGATATTTTAGGACTGAGTTATGCCCTTCGGGAGTTGAGCTGTTGGATTGGGGAAAGTCCCAATCCGAATTTATGGTAAGGAAAACTAGTCTTTTCATCACTTAATTTCCTATTTCTTTTTAGAGTTTTATGGGGATAAAAAGAAGTTTTAGATTTAACCTTAAATTTCAAAACATGGAAAATAAAAATGGATAAAGGAATAAGAGTTGACCAACCCTAGCTCTAAGAAAACAACAAGTTTTCATCAGTTTTGGCCCCGAAATAGAAAGATTTCTTAGTGGAATTCGTTACCATGTATGTGCTATTTCACTAGTGCGCCCCTTTTACCAATTGAGTCCCTAGTTTTTCAGTCATATTCTTGATTCCCTTAATACCGTCTGAACCTATGGTTCCTAAATGTTAGGATTGTTGGGGGGTTAGCTGTTCGAATGATGCAAATCATATTTTTATGTTATTATTCAGTGTAATGCATGAAATTCACAACCCTAGATATATACTCTTTTAGTTATGGAATTACACATTGTTGGTCAGACATTTTCGTTAATTCAGCTATTTAAAATATACATGCCTCAGTATAACAGTCATGGTCAATTAATCACTTAATGTATCTGGAGTAGTATAATACTTGAGTAGACTAGGGTTAGGCATACCTAAAATGGTCCCAAAACTACTAACCACGTAGGTTGTAAGTCCTATTTGTAGGCAACATTTTAGTGACCACACAATCATGCCTATATACCTTTAGCTAGGTATATTGAGTCCTCTCGATGGAGTGTATACATCAGACTACACATTTAGATCATGTTGTTTTATTATCGGTGATTAGTAGCTCCCACATTTCACTCAGACTCTATAGTATTAGCCATTATGTATAGTCAGTTTTATGTTTATTTAAGCTTTACTTTATCCTTCATGCTCAATACCCTTCAGGTACTAGCACATATATTCTGCTAAATTTTCTAGTGATGTAGGTTCAGGTCCTCAACATTCAGATCACACATAGATTAATTCCCGATCTTCAGTTGAAAAACATTAAGGGTGAGTCCTCATTCTTTTAGGACTCAAGACATATTTATTTTGATTGCTCTTTGTATTTTAGTTTTTGTTTTGCTAGATCTAGTTGGTACATGTCCCAATATTTCTAGTATATTGGTAGTTAGATTCATCTTAATGTTGGAGTTTAATATTCTCTTTTATTAAACTCTCAGTTTCTCATATTTTCATTTTAGTATATGAATATTCCCCATTATTATCACTTCTATTATATGTAGCTTACGCAAAGTCTATTTAAGTTTCCATATTTGTGTTGTTATCATCGTATGCTTAATGTCATGCCATCCCCGTTATCTTGGGATCACTTATTGTCCCAGGCCCCTTGTCCACATTGTCACATCCGGGGAGCACCCCCTAGATATTCTTCTGTTCGAAAAATGATTCATCAATGTAACGGGCGTCGTCTTCCTCAATGAGGATTGAGACTAGCCTCTTATCTTATATCATTACATTCATAGGACAAAATGCAGAAAATTTAAAACAAGAGAATCTCAATTTGTCATATCCCATACATCAATGTAATAAAGCAACATATAGGCTATACAATGTTTAGTACTCAAATGAAAAGGAAAGAACTAGAAGTCTTGTAACTAGAATAACATCAATAGCTTGATTGTGGCATTGCCATCAGAAAGTGTGGAGCTACCCAACTTGGATGAGTGAGGATTCCATGTTTTCCTTCAAATTTGTCTCAAAAACCCTTAAACGACCAGAACCTAAAATTCTACGGAAAAGGGATAAAATAGGGTTTGTACACCTATTTGTACTAAGTATGATACTATATGCATACACATCATAAAATCATTCTGGAAAGGTACATTTCATTAAACCATGAACTTTACTTTGAAAAGTCTTATGCACATTCAAGAAAGCTACACCAATCAATAAGACATATACGGTAAGGCAAGACCATGCACATCACTAGACCAACCGTACTATGTATGCTAAAGCTAATATGCATATCAAGGCATTTGAGGACATAATCAAGACAACTCTATCATGAAGTTATGACATCAGCAAGCATGAATAAGAGTTTATTACAACATAAACAAAATAAGACCATTATTCATGAACCCTCATAAAGTAAACTAGTGCAATGACTTAGCAAGACCCTATAACCTTACACATCAAGTAAACCCAACAAGAACCATAACTAATGTCCAACTTCTCATTGCATATCATTTAGAGTACATATCACCATGCTTCAGCAATAGAGATCAAACACACGCTCATAAGTGAAAACAATCCTCATATAGTATCACCAATATGCAAGATAATCATATGTGTATAATATACCATTATAAGCATAAACATATACAAGAACATCCTCATAAGACTTCCCTCAAGGATTACTAGTGCAATATTTAGGTGGAGTCTCATTCTCCTACCTAGACTAAGCCAATCCCCTTAGGCCAGACTAGTTAGAGTGCATTCCTTTCGTTCATTTTACCTTTTTTGGAACATTTTTCTTTAACCGACATAGACCACATGAGATAATGTTGAATCCAGTGTCATGGAACCCTACACAGAAAAAAAGGCGGACTACATTTTAAGGTAGTACCAAAACATGAACATAGCATCTAGGTGGATCCACTAGCTAGTATTCCTATGGGGGCAACATAGTTCAAGAACTAGGAGATATAGTTGGGACCCTCTTTATGATACATGCATTATAGTATCCAATATCATTAGTACACTAGCGATCCTACCTTCCCTATGTGGTAAGAGACACTCCTCACTCTAGTTCACTCGGTGCTATGCTAGAGTCCCTTTTAAAATGTCTTTAATGCCTTTATCAATCATCATAGCTTAATGTAGTTCATAGGGTCTATCCCTTATATATTAATTATCATCATAGCTCAATAAGAATTGCAATAGTAGTGTCCTTTCATCACAATTCATACAAGTGAGGTTAGCACATTTACATAGTCACATCATAATAAAACACATTAGTAAGTTATCAATATCTTTATATCATTTACATCTTATCCAACAACTCACAATCAAAAGTTCAAGACATTTCAATTCAACATCATACTAACCCTATCAATATTGATATAAGGTATACTTCAATGCAACATCATCACTTAATCACAAGTAATTACAATTTAAATAAAGAATAGAGATCACAAGACTCACTCAATCTCTTTCACAATGCCATCATCAGGTCTTAAAATAACCCTACAACTTAACCCAACAATGGTATAATACAACCACATAATAGTTACCAATATAATAACAAGTCCAATTGAATCACTATACAACAATCGATCACTTGTTCATAGCCTGGAATTAGAGACTTAGATTAAATTCATAACCTACTTCACAACCTAGGTTAATTAATAAAGAAATAGTATAATTCGATTACACTATATTAAATTGTACTCATAATTATCATAATACCACCAAGGATGGTAATTCACACATTAACCAAACCAATTAAGTCCATACTATACATTTAAATTTAAAATCACCACCTAGTGTTGAGGGGAATACATGATCTTCTATAATTGACACCAATACATCTAGAAGTAACATAATTGAGTTATAATACATTTTAATATACTAATAATATCCAAATAAATCATAAACAAAGCAATTCAGTAGATCAATTTCGTATTGGAAGAAAATCCACATGAATATTATCTTTCTGAATTTATTTAGAATTTTAACAATACCTTGTTCATTGATGCATTTTGATGTATAAAAATGAACTTTAGTAGACCTAGAACCCTCTTGACCTTGAATTCTATGGTGTTCTTCTACTTGGGAGAATGAAAAAAAAGAAGGAGGAGCAATAAGGGTTTGGGAAATTATGAGAATTAGGTTAGTTTAACAAGGTTAGGTTCTTTATATAGATCATTAAAAAACTTAATTAGAATTCCCTTAACCCCTAACTAATTAACTAACCAATTAATTAATTAATTTGACTTACCTTAAAACGTGCAGCAAAACAGTGGACTCCAAAGACTATAACACGTCTATGGTCAATTTATCAAATGACGTCCAAGAAACCAACCGTCCCGTTGGTCCATCGTTTTGTTCAGAGACTTATAAAAATAGGATTCCCATGAATTTGTCTAAGTGACCAAGTGATGCCCGATCGATTGGTTTGCAGTTGTTTGTGGACATTGCTTTTAGCAGCTATTTGCAAAATTGCAAGGGTCCTCCTCAGAGCCCTTTGTTTGTCCTTGGGGAGTCGTACCCATACGTTTTTACAATAAACTAACTCTAATAAGTGTTAGACACTCTTCCATAAGAATTCATCATTTTTCGACTCCTAAAACTTAGTCAAATAGGCTATGGCGCAATAGCACCTCATTGAACTAGTTTCCAGACGTCATGAACTTTCCTTAATGTTTTGATTCCTAAACTTCCTGAATGACTGATATATACTATTTTGACCTTAAAACAGTGACACAACCTTGAGACACTCATGTTACTCTAGATTAGGCTTTACACATCATTTGTATCTTGGAATTCCATAAGCTATCAATAACACATCTTAAAGTGTTTGTTCATTGTGTTATACTCGTGTACAAACTTTCAAATAGAGAATGTTTTTGTTGTTACGGGTTTCAGGATCATTTTTGATTGTCTCATAGATTAGGTTTATTAATAGGAGATTACTTTTCTCGTAATCATTATATTATTAACTAGTTGTAATTATTCCTATATTATAGGAATGGTAGCAGTCTTTTAGTAGTTCATGTTTTGTGTTAGTAGTATTGCCCCTACTTATTTAATTAACTTGAAGTTCAATAAAAAATATTCTTCATATTTCAATTCATCTTGTTGTTCCAGCTATTAATATCATTGGAAATAAACATAAGAATTATTCTGATAGGCTGCTTGGTATTTCCAATAAGGTAAGATACTTAAAAATGAACTTATAATAGAATAGTTTAAAGATACGTGTAACTTACCAGAGAGATATGAGGCAATTATTGCTTCATTGGAATTAATAAAAGATATGTCAAACCTTATCTTGGAAGATTTATTGCGTGCACTACAGGCAGAAGAACAACAAAGAATGATTAGGCGTGAGGGAGCCTTAAAGACAAGTTTCATCTCGGTTCAAGTGCCAAGGGAAACAAAGTAAAAGGAAAGAAAGAAAATCATGGAAACTACGAAGAGACAATAACGACAAATGTGTTTATGCAACTAAGAACAACAGAGAAGGCAAATATCCTCCATACAAACATTGTGGGAGGAGAAATCATCCACACTTCAAGTATTGGAGGAGATCTGATATGAAATGCAGAAAGTGCCACAAGCTCGGTCATGTTGATTATCTGCAACGAGAAGGTATTACAACAATAAAATGATGCACATATTTGTATACGAAAATTCAGAAAGTTGACTTGTTGAAAATGGTTGTACGAACCACATGACAAGTGATGAAATACTATTCAGAGGACTTGATAGATCAATTAAATCAAGATTTAGGATTATATTATAGAATACCTCTCAGAGCAAAGAAAGGGGACCGTAGCGATTAAAAGTTACAAAGGTACAAAACTTATATATGAAGTTTTATTTGTTCCTGAAATTTGATCAGAGTTTATTTGATGTTGGGAAACTCCTAGAAAATGGATTTAAATCATTATTTAAAGATAAAACGTGTCTGATCCGTGATTCTAATGGGCAAGAAATATTTGAATTAAAATTAAGGGAAAAAGGTTTTCCTTGAATCCATTGAACGAGGAATACATAGATTTTCCAAGCTAGCTAAATGTAGCAGAAACATTGCACAAAAGGTTGGGGCACTTCACTCACAAAGCTTGATTGTTTATAAAAGGAGAAAAATGGTAAATGGTTTACCAAACTTGGAGGAGAACTCCTCATATTGTAAGTCTTCCATTGTTTGCAAACATACTAGACTTCCATTTAAAAATTTAACTTGGTGAGCTATAGAAAGTTGAAACTCATTCACATTGATCTTTGCGGTCCACATAGAACTCCATCACTCAATGGCAGCAAGTATTATGTTATCTTAATTGATGATTTGACAAGAATTTATTGGATTTATTTTTTGAATTTTTAGTCTGAAGATGCTGGAATTATCATGAAGTTGAAAGCTTGGATAGAAAATAAAGATTGCAAGATTCAGGTCATCAAGTCCGATAATGTGACTGAATATACCTTAAATATGTTCAATTCTTTTTGTGAAACATCTTGAATTGAGCACCAGCTTATCGGTCCGTTATTCTCCACAACAAAATGGAGTGAGTGAGGAAAAAAGTAAAACAATCATGGAGATGTTGAGATACTTATTGGAGGAGAAGTATCTACCAAAGAATTTTTGGGCTGAAGCAACAATAACTGATGTTGTCTTGTTTATTATACAGTCTAAACAGGCAATGGAAGAAAGACTCCATTTGAGGCATGATATGGTGTCAAACCTGTTTTGGAATAACTCAAGATATTTGAATGAATGTGTTTTTCTTAACTACAAAATGGGTCATTTTATATATTTTTTTTTATCAATTTGTGGGAGTTTATGAACCACATTAAAATAATTGAGACGGTTTTAGAAGCTGCCACAATTACCTATGCCACGAGCCGATTTGTGCTGGTTTAATTGAGCCTCCATTACGTCCGCCACAAAATGAATTTGCAATTTGTGGTGGTTTTCTAAATCAATTTGTGGTAATTCGTAACCCCATAAATATAACTTTACAAATTGAATAACTAAACTCTAAAAGGGTTTATAACTCACACAATATAGTCTCAATATCTTATTTAAGATTTTTGAAACAGGTTTTACTTTTTTTTTTTTGTTATTTTTTACCCTCCCTAGGGGATCCCATCCGTTTTTCTCACTTGGTGACTCGAACTCGCAACCCATCCTACCACTTTTGCTCCCTTGGTGACTTGAACTCGAAACCTTTGGGTTGGAAGTGAGGGTTGCTTACGTAAAACCAACTAACTCTCATCATTAAGAAACTTGAGTTTTGCATTATTAACATAGACTACACTTAAAATATTCCAGTTACAAAATAACACAATTCTTAATTCATGAAAAATTGAGATAATTAGTTAACATATTTGATAACTTAATGATAAAACGTTAACAAGTGTTTTCACATCAAACAAATGTAAAAAAAGGTAATATAGTAATTTTATTATAGTGATTTTAGTTTATTATTTTTATTTTATATTTTCTTTCATCACAACAACATTATATATTCTTATAACACAATAATATTTTTTTTATATAGTATAAGATGAATTTCAAAGTTTAATAAATTTATATTTAATTTTTAGATAAAGATATATTTTACATTCACATGTAAAAATAATCTTAACTATATAGTAATTAGGTCTTAATAGAACATCCTAATATTCAAAACTTGTCTTTAAAGTGAAATAACAAAATTTAAATGCACAACTTAATTATATTAGATTTTCACATCATAATCTTATTAAAAATAAATTATACCTATAACATCTCAAATGATTTGTCATTTTCATGTCAAAACGTGCTACTAATACCTTATGGTGAAGGTTGTTATTTTTTAATCTTAACTAATCTTGTATGACAAAACCTCTAACATCCACTTCTTTTAAATATTCATCTCACAAAAATATATTAAACTTTACTTACATAGTGCTCATTATCATGTAATAATCATCATATATATTTACCTCTTACTTTTGTTGTGTGTATACATACATACACATACATACATACATACATACATTTATATTTATATATATATATATATATATATATATATATATATATATATATATATATATATATACCACATACGACCTCAATAAAGTTTTTATTTTAACGATTTAAACATATTACAGAAGTAACATTTTCATCTATTATTTCATTCTCTGGAAAATATGAACCTAAATATCTAAATTAATTGTACTTTGATACCACAATTCAATTTACAACTTAATTTGATCTTCTCATTCTGAGTAAGCATGCAATATACATTATCAGTTGTATTTTTACTTTCCATGATTACCTTGTTTTCTAATGTGTTTTCTATCTTTCATGTTTTTTTGATTTAATTTTAATATTTTTAAGTGTAACAAATGGCTATGACTTGTGGCATTTTAAAATCTTCATAATTTTATGTAAGTTTAGGAGGTTATCACAAACCTCCACAATAAAAATGCAAAAAATTCAAATAAATTGGTGTTCGCAAAACCTGAAAAATTGGTGAAATTTGCGGAGGTTATCACAAACCCCCGCATTAAAACTGTCACAAAATAAATTATATCCCATGGTTTAAAATAAACATTACAAAATGATTTTATAGTGGATTTTTAAATATTCACATAAATAAACCTATGCAAATTAGCCTATTTTTCGTAGTAAAGGTTAAGAGAGACAAGCTAGCTAAGAACAAAAATATGGGAATCTTCATTAGCTATAGCTTATTTTCTAAAGCTTATAGGATCTTTCAACCTCAATTGGAAAAAGATTAGGGTAAGTAGACACGTTCAATTCAATGAGGAAGATCAATGGGAATGGAATGGGGAGTCTCGAGTTTAAAACAATAATTCCCAACTTGGTTATGATGGCTTGGTTGATGATAAACCTATTAGGGAAACCAAGTAACTCTGTGATATTTATGAGAGATGCAATGTTGCTTACTTTTTGAACCATCATGATATGAAGAAGCAAAAATGAATTAAAATTTGAAAAATGCAATGAAGGAGGAGCTGACCATAACAGAAAAGAACCAAACATGGACGCTCCTGGAAAGACCCCACGATAGAAAATTGATTGGAGTGAAATAGATTTTTTGAAAAAAGTTAAATCGAGATAGTTCGGTAAACAAGCACAAAGCTAGATTGGTTGTGAGAAGTTAGCACAAGTTCGGGTTGTAGATTTTCATGAAACTTATGCTCCAATAACCAAATTGGATACATTTCGTATGCTTTTGGCTATTCTGGCAAAGAAAAAATTATTTTTCAAATGGACATGAAGTTTGCTTTCTTGAATGGTGTACTGCATGAAAAAAATATATGTTTAGAAGTAAGAAGGTCTTAGCGTACGAGGGAATGAAAATATGGTTTTTCTGTTAAAGAAAGCCCAATACGGACTAAAGCGAGCTCCTATAGCTTTGTATAACTGAATGGATAATTATTTGCTAGACTTAGACTTTCAAAAAAGCTTGAGTGAATCAACTTTTTATGTCAAGAAGGTTGACTCTAACATTATTATTATTTCTCTTTTTGTCGATGATTTACTAGTGACAGGATATAATATATGGCTGAAGTAAGAATTCAAGAGGAAATGATGAATGTCTTTGAGATGACTGATCTTTAATTCCTTAATTAGCCCTGTATTATTTCTTATCACTAGAGATGTGAAGGCTGATGAAAGATGCACATTGGTATTGGAATATTTCTAAGTCATAAGGATGTGTGTTGAACCGAGTTAAGAAGATTAAATGATGTCTTGGAAGTAGAACGATGATGTTTTTTGTGTTAGTGGCACTAGACCTTGCCAGTAATTTATGGAATATGTGATCTTTTATTCCTGGAATGTTCAAACATTGAAGTTTCTAGTTCTATTGAAGAATTCATGCGAGTGAAACAACGATGATTGGGAATAACGAGACATGGAAACTCGTTGAAAACCTGAAACTAATCAAGTTATTTGAGTTAAATGGATGAACAGAGTTAAGTTGAATGCGGAAAAACTACCCTATGTATTCGATAAAATTAGGAATTTCCTCTCATTTTAGAATTTAATATTTTTTCTGGACTTCTTCTACTACTACTAATTCTGGTATTCAAAGTGTATTTTATTCTTGTTGAGTGGTTCGCTGACACTGTGATTTTAGATACTGATACACCGTTGAGTAATATTGTTCTATTCTGGAAGGATATATTCTGTTAACCTTTGGTACTTGAGGGAAATAATTTTCTTAAAGGACACTATAAATTTTGTTGGCTCGATTTTCTTTGTTTGAGAAAAATATGTTTATGTTGTTTCTAATCAATCTTTAATTCTATTTTCTCTGCTATTTTAATTTTATAGTTTTCAAAGTATTCTTTAAACTTTGTTGTTTCCTATCAAGTTCTTTAAGGTATTGTTCTAACTAACTAAGCAATACAACATGAACAACAACTTCTGCGTCCTTTTTAATCTCCTGTGGAGTTGAATTTCTGCAAAAAATTAATCTAACTTCTCTCTTCTTTTTTTTTGATTTAGATTTTTCAAAAAGTTGTAATAAAATCAATCAAAATCATTATATGAGGTGTAATCCTTTTGAAGAATTTCACAAATTTTATAACCATTATTATAATTTCAAAAATCAAGTTTTAGAATGTATGTACCACAACATATGTCATTTTCAATCTCAAATATAATGATTTTTAACATGAGGAATGCACTTTATTTAAAATTGAAGATGAATTAAATAGAAGAAACGAAATAAAATCTTAGAGACAAACAAAATTTAGGAGAGAATTCGAATTTTTTCTGATATATTAACTTAAGCTTTAGGATACTCCATATCCTTAAAAGACTTTACAGTCATGGATTACTCTGTATTTTTACATTAAAATATGCTCTTTTTAAAAACTGCCCCAAATTCATATAGTCTTAACCTACATATATCAAAAATACATATCTTTTATTCGTTAGATGCATATATTTGCAAAAAAACTCTGACAGAAATTGTAATTTGAAAAATAGTTTTTTTCAATGTAAAATTACGATCAATAGTAGTGTGTGTTACATGGTTTTCATACGTACCCCAAATAAGTACCATATTAATTTGTGTAGCTTAAAATAATACTAATACCAAAAAATTGCACACAAATATTTGGATTTTATGTTTCTCATTAAAAGACATAAAAGTATAGGTAGAGTTGAAATCCATCGAATTTTATTTTAACCATTCAATTACATATTATAGGAGTTACACTTTCACCTATTATTTCATTCTCTTGAAAGAATGAACCTAAATATCTAAATTGTTTGTACTTTGATACCGCAATTCAAATAAAAGTTAATTTGCCCTTCTCATACTAATTAAACATGCAATGTATAAAAAAAGTTGTATTTCTACTTTCAATGAATACCTTGTTTTTTAAAGTGTCTTCTATTTTTCATGTTTTTTGATTTATGTCCTATTTTTACAAGTGTAAGAAATTATTATGAATTGTGGAATTTAAAAAGGTTACAATTTGTTGTAAGTTACAGAGGTTATCACAAACCTCGATCAAAAACTGCTACAAGTTATAATAAATTGTGGCGTTCACAAAACCTCACAAAATTGGTGCATTTTGTGAAGGTTATCACAAGCCCCCGCAGTAATATTGTCACACAAATTAATTATATCCCATGTGTTAAAATAGACGCTACAAAATGATTTATAGTGGAGTTATTTTAAGATTTTCATAAAAAACCTTTGCATATTAGCCTATTTTATGTAGCAAAGGTTAAGAGAGACAAACTAGATAAGAAGGAAGATTTGGGAATCTTCATTAGCTATCGCTTATTTCCTAAAGCTTATAGGATCTTTCAACATCAATCAGACAAGATTAGGGTACTTAAAGACGTTCAATTCCATGAGGATGATCAATGGGAATTGAATGAGGAGCCTCGACTTAAAAACAACAATTCCTAACTTGAATATGATGACTTGGTGGATGATCAACCTATTAGGGAAGCCAGGTCTCTTTATGATATTTATGAGAGATGCAATGCTGCTTTTTTTTTAACCAGCACGATATGAGGAAGCAAAAAAGGATTAGAATTTGATAAATTCAATGAAGGAACTGACCATAATAGAAAAGAAACAAATTTGGAAGCGCGTGGAAAGACCCCATGATAGAAAGTGATTGGAGTTAAATGAATTTTTTGAAAAAAGTGTAATCGACATAGTTCGGTAAACAAGCACAAAGCTAGATTGGTGGTGAGAAGCTATGCACAAGTTCGGGGAGAAGATTTTTATGAAACTTATACCCTAGTAGCAAAATCATGTACATTTCGAATGCTTTTGGCTATTGTGGCACAGAAAAATGGACTTTTCAAATGAACATGAAGTTTGCTTTCTTGAATGGTCTACTACATGAAGAAATATATGTTAAGCATCCATAAGGGTTCAATATATGACGGAATGAAGATATGGTTTATCTGTTAAACGAATCTCTATACGGACTAAAGTCTGCTCCTATAACTTGGTAGAAGATAATGGGTAATCATTTGCGAGACTTAGGCTTTGAAAAAAGCTTAACTGAATCGACTCTTTATGTCAAGAAAGTTTTTTTTTTAACATTATTATTATTTCTCTTTATGTCGATAATTTCGTAGAGACAGGGTTAAATCCACCAAAATAATTATATGAGGTGTAATCCTTTATGTGTTCGGTGAATAAGCAAGTTCAGGGGGGTAATTGAAACAAAATAAAGTTTAGGTGTACCCTGAATAAAAAGCTTCAAGTTCAGGGGAGTAATGAATACTTCTGCCTTTTTTTTAATTAAATTATGTTTTTTTTATTAACTGCCCCAAATTTGTATACTCTTAACCTTGATATATCAAAAAAAATATCTTTTCTCCGTTAGATACATATATTTGCAAAAAAACTTTGACAAAAATTGTAATTTGAAAATTTATTTTAATCAATGTTTTAAGAACAATAGTAGTGTGTGTTCCATTGTTTTCATACGTACCCCAGATAAGTACCATATTAATTTGAGTATCTTAAAATAGTACTAATACCTAAAAATTTCAAAAAAATATTTAGATTTTATGTTTCTCATTAGACATCAAGTATAAGTAGAATTGAGTTAAAAAATATTGCCTGAACCCTATAAAAATAACAAGTTGGGTTGGGCCAACACATTAAACAAGCCCATTTTTGTTGCACTAAACCTTTTTGTGACGCTTCTCTCTGAAGTTTTACCTAAAAATTTTATTTCCTCTACCTTTTACTATTCACTTCTAAAGTTCCACACTGATTCCTTCTTCTTATTCGCCGATGAACTTTATGCAGATATAACTCATCTAGCTACCCCAATATTCATATTTTGTCTAGACGATTATGATATTTATTGTATGTTGATGAAGTATACTGGTAAGTTCTATGAGGGAAAAAGCGAACTGCTCTTCATGATAGATTAGAGGATGAAATAACTTTATCGTTAACATCTCATCAGGATCATTTACCAAAAACAAAGGTAGTGTTTTCCTTCATTTCATTAAATCCAAATTTGATGGATTGAAACCCATAAATTGTACTAAGGCCACCATCTAGATCTGGATCTATGAAAAAGAAATTCGAATCGATCTTCTAGATTTGGATCTATAAAAAAGGAATTCTAATGAATCTTCTAGATCTGGATATATGAAAACGGAATTCTAATCAATTGTTTTCTTAGGTTCTTTTGTCTCATTGCGCTGCTTCACTATTGAAGTCAACCAAGTATCACTCTCTACAGGTCTGCACATCTACCAATCAGGTATCAATATCTACTTTTAAGACGTTTTCGATATGTAAACAAAATCTAAGATTACAAAGAAAAATAATTTTGTCACTTATATTTTTTATCATATGAAAAATCTTAAATAATCGGTCAATTTATGAAAAATGAGAAATTGATTCGATCGGAAGCTTCTCTTGACTTTTTTGACTGCCTGCTCTATGACTGCTTTCTCAGGTGCAAGTGAATGATACTTAACAAACTGAATCTAATTAGGGCAAATGAAAAGCAAATATATATAACACCATAGATAATTATTAACATCTACAAGTCTATACACTAGTGGAGACTGATTTGAAATTTTGAAATAAAGAAAATCAAACACAAATCGCGTGTAACCTAAATTCGAGAGTTGCTTCAACATGGTACTAATTTAAAACTTTTCTAGAAAAGGGAAGAAGAAAAATTATCTATATCAAAATTTTGACTCAATGCTTATTCACGTCAATTTCATTCACACCTTTATCGCTAATTATCTTAAATTGAAGGCGAATAGGCGCACGAGTTTTTCTATAGACTGCTAAAAATTAATATTGAGTCATCCGCATTACTAATTCGACTTGTAATAAATTTCTATAGTGTGCAAAGATTTCTTGTTTTCACCAACTGTGCATACCTCAGTTTATCTTTGATCAACTCACCTATGCTCATCCAGAGTACAAAATCTGAACTCATTCACCCATTTTTTATTATTAATTCCATATATCTTAGAGAGTTTAGTGATGATTTTGATTTTTTTTCTTGTTGATCTTGCCAAGTACGTTTTATATGCATCCAATCTTGAACAACTTGATATCTTGAATCACAATACATTACCCTTTAAGTGGTATGAGTTGGGGTGGAAACTAAAGGAATTTAGGTTAGGCTAGTATGAATCTCATTATTTTGTGTGATTCTAATTAGTTGAGAGACATTGTTCCTAACGTTATTGAGCTTGGGAAAGATTCCCTTTTAAATTCTAGAAACGGAATTTTTATGTTATAACAAAGTTGTTTTGATTTTAGAAACAACGATGTATTTTCTACCTCGGTATCGATTATGTTTTAGATTATGTATGTATATCATTAGAGGTTAGCCATTTGGTCGTGACTGATTATGGGGTAGAGGTTTTGTAAATGAATTTGAGAAGCTTGCGTATGATCAATATGGTCAAGGTTTTGGGAATCAACAACATACTGATAGGAAGTCCTAAACCTCATTGATCTTAAATATATGTTGGAGGAAGTAATTGAATATCCTTTTAAGTAAGTATATATCTACGTTTTCTTGTACAACTTCTCTATAATATTTTTTTGTTTGAAATGTTTGATCGGTCATTGCTTTGAGTTATAATTTTTCCGTATGATTGGTAATTTAATGGTCCTAACTATAATTTGAAGCATTTAGGATGTGTCTTGGTCTTAATTCCTTCATATAAGAATGTCTTTGTTAGTAATACACTCGTAGAAAAATTACTAACAGTCTCTCTACATTTGTTAGGCATTAAGATAGAGGATTTCCCCTGTATTACCCTAAAAGAGGTCCTCTACATCTACCTTGAGTGTTTCTTTGAGTTGAATTTAAGTGTATAAGAATCACATTGCTAAATGGAGCTTCGATTTTAAATGTTCGCATACTTCTTGATAAACATTACATCTACTTGAGGTTTACAACTTTATTATATAGGATGAATGAGACCTCCTTGTTTATGGTGGTCAATGTTTTTCTCACAATGTACAGACTTTCACATATCTGGTGTACATATTTCACATTAAAGTTCTTATCTTTAGTTCAAGTAGATTTTTTTTTCGTTAAGTGAATACCAACTACTAAAGTTCTTATCTTTGGTTCAAGTGGGTTTTTTTAACATGGGATTTTCTCCCAATAACAATTTGTCTTATTACTAATTTTTTTAGAGGTTATATGAAATTGACCATTTTGATGTTCTTCACACATTCTAGATATTTTCCTTTAATAGAGAAGGTTCATGTTTAAAATTCTTGTTGTAGGATGAATGATTGTTTTCATAATGGTGAACGAGAAATTAATTAATACAAGTGGGAATTAGATATAGGTATCATTGTAATGTTGACAGTATAAGGGTAGCATAGCACATTTAAAAAGTAAATGAGGATGGACTATTCTTTAGCACTCTGGCATGTTGTTCGGACATGTAGGCCTGAATTAGTTATGCAAGAATTGCATTCACTTACCATGTTTATAGAAGTTGTCACCTGAGTTTCTTCACAGGGTCTCATAACTAAAAAATCATTCTGTTTTTTCAATTTGATTATAGGTTTGTTTGATCATTCCTAGTACGTTTATATATATATATATATATATATATATATATATATATAAAAAAAAAATTGAAAAGAAAATGATATTCAGCTATAAAAGACCTTGGGAAGAAAAGTAGGTGACATCTTATAAACTTGGGAAGTGAACCCAGTCCTGCATCCATAATTGAGGCCCATAGTCCAAACAACGTGCCACACTACTAGTGAATTGTCCATCCTCATTTCCTTTCTCAATGTGATAAGCTACGCTCATATCAACAACATTACACTGACACCTATATATCAACATATTTTTATCAATTCTTTTAATAGTTTGTTGTTTACCTATTTAGCCAAAGTTTTTATATTGTCAGCCATGTTTCTCTTATTTTGCCAAAAGCTTAGGGGGATATTGGTAGTACCACCAATACTCATGTTTCCTTGTGGTAAATTTTGATGAAAATTGAAATGGAAGTGCGATTGTTTGACATAATGTGTATTACCTGTTCAAAATTATTTTACAGCTTCATGGTGCAATCAAACTGCCTCAGCTCATAAGAAAAAGGAAAACAGACTAATGACGCAGGCATGGCTTTAAGTTTTGGTAAAAACGTACATTCCAATGCTTTTTAAGCTCTGCTTCTCTTCATTTTTGTTAACCACTTCTCTTCATCAAGTTTGTATCAATTCTCTAAATAGTTTCGTGATTCCGTATTTATCACCAAGGAGATTTATTTTCATCCATGTTTCTATGGTCTACAAACAATAGCGTGAGGATCTTTTACTTAGACCAAAGATGTCAAGAGTCCTAAGTCTAGTGTTTTCTTGGTATGTTATATATTGTGTCCCTTTGATTTTTCATAACATATGTTTGATAATATAATTGTCTTTTTAAAATTTAGTGATGTTCTAATGTAGCAATTAAACATCACTTTTTATATTTTTCTACATAATTTAATTGTCTCCCTTAATGTTTTTGATAATTATTATTAGATATAAATAAGATATGACAGTTAATAAATGTACACCACAAAAAACATAAATGATTTTTAAAGACAATCTACTTTTCTGAGGTGAAACATTCACCTGTATTCGTTATTTTTACTTTGTCACTCTAACAAAATTATTGAAGGAGAAAAATAAATTTGAAATAAAAAAATAATATTGTTATTCTTATAGATATATTCTTCAATAAACTGTTGCTCTGAAAGCCTTCTAGATGTTTCATCAATGGAACTTTATGACTTGTTCAGAAATATGTATGTTATAATTGTTTCATTATGAAATTACAAGTAGATAAAAATGGTGGATTCTACACTCATCTAAAAGAAATATTTTTGAACATTAAAAAAATAAAAATGAGTCTAACCAAGATAACTCAAACGCTCAACAATGACTTGGGACATGAAGGACAACAAATCTATCTTAATGGAAATATATTTTGTAGTTTAACACATTAAAGTTAGTTAGAATAGGTTTTGCTTAATAATCTTAAAAATTATGTTTGCCTAAACTATTGGTAACTCACACTGAAAATATTTTGAAGATTCGTATGAGTAGGAAAAAAAGAAAAACATTATAAGAACGGAAAGTTGTTTCCAAGTGAGATAATATACATATCAAACGAAAAATAATCAATACAATTTTAAGAAAACAACAAAACAACCGGAAAAAACATATTGAAAGGGAGTAAACTATGAAATACTCATTGATGATGACAAATCATTCTAACCAGAAAAACTCCAAATTTTTTTAATAACATACCAAAACAAATTAACTAACACTTCAATTAACTGCCAATCATAATGTACTCATAATATCCAGTGACAAAATTTAGTAAAATAGATAACAACAACATAAAAACCAAAAGATCTTGATATGGAAGGTTATTAACTGTCAGATTTTTTTAAAGAACACTAAATCACATCCTTTATGTGAAGAAATGACGTTGTTGATGAAGAAATTATAGATTTCTAACGGGCTTTTATTGTACCTTCAACAATTTAAGTATCTGGAGTAGTATAATACTTGAGTTAGACTAGGGTTAGGCATACCCAAAATGGTCCCAAAACTACTAACCACTTAGGTTGTAAGTCCCATTTGTAGACAACATTTTAGTGATCACACCATCATGCCTCTATACCTTTAGCAAGGTAAATTGAGTCCTCTCGATAGAGCGTATACATCGGACCACATTTAGATCATGTTCTTTTATTATCGGTTATTAGTAGCTACCACATTTCACTTAGACTCTATTGCATTGGCCATTGAAGTATAGTAAGTTATATGTTTATTTCAGCTTTACTTTATCCTTCATGCTCAATACCCTTCAAGTACTAGCACATATATTGTGTTAGATTTTGTAGTGATGTAGGTTCAGGTCCTCAACATTCAGATCACACATAGATTAGTTCCCAATCTTCTGTTCAAAAACATTAAGGGTGAGTCCTCAATGCTTTAGGACTCAAGACATATTTATTTTGATTGCTCTTTGTTTTTAGTTGTTGTTTTGCTAGATCTAGTTGGTACATGTCCCAACATTTCTAGTATATTGGTAGTTATATTCATCTTAATGTTTGAGTTTAAACAGGCAATGGAAGAAAGACTCCATTTGAGGCATGGTATGGTGTCAAACCTGTTTTGGAATAACTCAAGATATTTGAATGTATGTGTTTTTCTTAACTACAAAATGGGTCATTTTATATATTTTTTTTATCAATTTGTGGGAGTTTATGAACCACATTAAAATAATTGAGACGGTTTTAGAAGCTTCCACAATTACCTATGCCACGAGCCGATTTGTGCTGGTTTAATTGAGCCTCCATTACGTCCGCCACAAAACGAATTTGCAATTGGTGGTGGTTTTCTAAATCAATTTGTGGTAATTCGTAACCCCATAAATATAACTTTACAAATTGAATAACTAAACTCTAAAAGGGTTTATAACTCACACAATATAGTCTCAATATCTTATTTAAGATTTTTGAAAATCTTATTTAAGATTTTTGAAACAGGTTTTACTTTTTTTTTTGTTATTTTTTACCCTTCCTAGGGGATCCCATCCGTTTTTCTCACTTGGTGACTCGAACTCGCAACCCATCCTACCACTTTTTCTCCCTTGGTGACTTGAACTCGAAACCTTTGGGTTGGAAGTGAGGGTTGCTTACGTAAAACCAACTAACTCTCATCATTAAGAAACTTGAGTTTTGCATTATTAACATAGACTACACTTAAAATATTCCAGTTACAAAATAACACAACTCTTAATTCATGAAAAATTGAGATAATTAGTTAACATATTTGATAACTTAATGATAAAACGTTAACAAGTGTTTTCACATCAAACAAATGTAAAAAAAGGTAATATAGTAATTTTATTATAGTGATTTTAGTTTATTATTTTTATTTTATATTTTCTTTCATCACAACAACATTATATATTCTTATAACACAATAATATTTTTTTATATAGTATAAGATGAATTTCAAAGTTTAATAAATTTATATTTAATTTTTAGATAAAGATATATTTTACATTGACATGCAAAATAATCTTAACTATATAGTAATTAGGTCTTAATAGAACATCCTAATATTCAAAACTTGTCTTTAAAGTGAAATAACAAAATTTAAATGCACAACTTAATTATATTAGATTTTCACATCATAATCTTATTAAAAATAAATTATACCTATAACATCTCAAATGATTTGTCATTTTCATGTCAAAACGTGCTATTAATACCTTATGGTGAAGGTTGTTATTTTTTAATCTTAACTAATCTTGTATGACAAAACCTCTAACATCCACTTCTTTTAAATATTCATCTCACGAAAATATATTAAACTTTACTTACATAGTGCTCATTATCATGTAATAATCATCATATATATTTACCTCTTACTTTGGATGTGTGTATACATACATACATACATACATACATACATACATATATATATATATATATATATATATATATATATATATATATATATATATATATATATCACATACGACCTCAATAAAGTTTTTATTTTAACGATTTAAACATATTACTGAAGTAACATTTTCATCTATTATTTCATTCTCTGGAAAATATGAACCTAAATATCTAAATTAATTGTACTTTGATACCACAATTCAATTTACAACTTAATTTGATCTTCTCATTCTGAGTAAGCATGCAATATACATTATCAGTTGTATTTTTACTTTCCATGATTACCTTATTTTCTAATGTGTTTTCTATCTTTCATGTTTTTTTGATTTAATTTTAATATTTTTAAGTGTAACAAATGGCTATGACTTGTGGCATTTTAAAATCTTCATAATTTTATGTAAGTTTAGGAGGTTATCACAAACCTCCACAATAAAAATGCAAAAAATTCAAATAAATTGGTGTTCGCAAAACCTGAAAAATTGGTGAAATTTGCGGAGGTTATCACAAACCCCCGCATAAAAACTGTCACAAAATAAATTATATCCCATGGTTTAAAATCAAACACTACAAAATGATTTTATAGTGGAGTTTTTAAATATTCCCATAAATAAACCTATGCAAATTAGCCTATTTTTCATAGTAAAGGTTAAGAGAGACAAGCTAGCTAAGAACAAAGATTTGGGAATCTTCATTAGCTATAGCTTATTTTCTAAAGCTTATAGGATCTTTCAACCTCAATTGGAAAAAGATTAGGGTAAGTAGACACGTTCAATTCAATGAGGAAGATCAATGGGAATGGAATGGGGAGTCTCGAGTTTAAAACAATAATTCCCAACTTGGTTATGATGGCTTGGTTGATGATAAACCTATTAGGGAAACCAAGTAACTCTGTGATATTTATGAGAGATGCAATGTTGCTTACTTTTTGAACCATCATGATATGAAGAAGCAAAAATGAATTAAAATTTGAAAAATGCAATGAAGGAGGAGCTGACCATAACAGAAAAGAACCAAACATGGACGCTCTTGGAAAGACCCCACGATAGAAAAGTGATTGGAGTGAAATAGATTTTTTGGAAAAGTTAAATCGAGATAGTTCGGTAAACAAGCACAAAGCTAGATTGGTTGTGAGAAGTTAGCACAAGTTCGGGTTGTAGATTTTCATGAAACTTATGCTCCAATAGCCAAATTGGATACATTTCGTATGCTTTTGGCTATTCTGGCAAAGAAAAAATTATTTTTCAAATGGACATGAAGTTTGCTTTCTTGAATGGTGTACTGCATGAAAAAAATATATGTTCAGAAGCAAGAAGGTCTTAGCCTACGAGGGAATGAAAATATGGTTTTTCTGTTAAAGAAAGCCCAATACAGACTAAAGCGAGCTCCTATAGCTTTGTATAACTGAATGGATAATTATTTGCTAGACTTAGACTTTCAAAAAAGCTTGAGTGAATCAACTTTTTATGTCAAGAAAGTTGACTCTAACATTATTATTATTTCTCTTTTTGTCGATGATTTACTAGTGACAGGATATAATATATGGCTGAAGTAAGAATTCAAGAGGAAATGATGAATGTCTTTGAGATGACTGATCTTTAATTCCTTAATTAGCCCTGTATTATTTCTTATCACTAGAGATGTGAAGGCTGATGATGCACATTGGTATTGGAATATCTCTAAGTCATAAGGATGTGTGTTGAACCGAGTTAAGAAGATTAAATGATGTCTTGGAAGTAGAACGATGATGTTTTTTGTGTTAGTGGCACTAGACCTTGCCAGTAATTTATGGAATATGTGATCTTTTATTCCTGGAATGTTCAAACATTGAAGTTTCTAGTTCTATTGAAGAATTCATGCGAGTGAAACAACGATGATTGGGAATAACGAGACATGGAAACTCGTTGAAAACCTGAAACTAATCAAGTTATTTGAGTTAAATGGATGAACAGAGTTAAGTTGAATGCGGAAAAACTACCCTATGTATTCGATAAAATTAGGAATATCCTCTCATTTAAGAATTTAATATTTTTTCTGGACTTCTTCTACTACTACTAAATCTGGTATTCAAAGTGTATTTTATTCTTGTTGAGTGGTTCGCTGACACTGTGATTTTAGATACTGATCCACCGTTGAGTAATATTGTTCTATTCTGGAAGGATATATTCTGTTAACCTTTGGTACTTGAGGGAAATAATTTTCTTAAAGGACACTATAAATTTTGTTGGCTCGATTTTCTTTGTTTGAGAAAAATATGTTTATGTTGTTTCTAATCAATCTTTAATTCTATTTTCTCTGCTATTTTAATTTTATAGTTTTCAAAGTATTCTTTAAACTTTGTTGTTTCCTATCAAGTTCTTTAAGGTATTGTTCTAACTAACTAAGCAATACAACATGAACAACAACTTCTGCGTCCTTTTTAATCTCCTGTGGAGTTGAATTTCTGCAAAAAATTAATCTAACTTCTCTCTTTTTTTTTTGATTTAGATTTTTCAAAAAGTTGTAATAAAATCAATCAAACTCATTATATGAGGTGTAATCCTTTTGAAGAATTTCACAAATTTTATAACCATTATATATAATTTCAAAAATCAAGTTTTAGAATGTATGTACCACCACATATGTCATTTTCAATCTCAAATATAATGATTTTTAACATGAAGAATGCACTCTATTTAAAATTGAAGATGAATTAAATAGAAGAAACGAAATAAAATCTTAGAGACAAACAAAATTTAGGAGAGAATTTGAATTTTTTCTTATATATTAACTTAAGCTTTAGGATACTCCATATCCTCAAAAGACTTTACAGTCATGGATTACTCTGTATTTTTACATTAAAATATGCTCTTTTTAAAAACTGCCCCAAATTCATATAGTCTTTACCTACATATATCAAAAATACATATCTTTTATTCGTTAGATGCATATATTTGCCAAAAAACTCTGCAGAAATTGTAATTTGAAAAATAGTTTTTTTCAATGTAAAATTACGATCAATAGTAGTGTGTGTTACATGGTTTTCATACGTACCCCAAATAAGTACCATATTAATTTGTGTAGATTAAAATAATACTAATACCAAAAAATTGCACACAAATATTTGGATTTTATGTTTCTCATTAAAAGACATAAAAATATAGGTCGAGTTGAAATCCATCGAATTTTATTTTAACCATTCAATTACATATTATAGGAGTTACACTTTCACCTATTATTTCATTCTCTTGAAAGAATGAACCTAAATATCTAAATTGTTTGTACTTTGATACCGCAATTCAAATAAAAGTTAATTTGCCCTTCTCATACTAATTAAACATGCAATGTATAAAAAAAGCTGTATTTCTACTTTCCATGAATACCTTGTTTTTTAAAGTGTCTTCTATTTTTCATGTTTTTTGATTTATGTCCTATTTTTTACAAGTGTAAGAAATTATTATGAATTGTGGAATTTAAAAAGTTTACAATTTGTTGTAAGTTACAGAGGTTATCACAAACCTCGATCATAAAACTGCTACAAGTTATAATAAATTGTGGCGTTCACAAAACCTCACAAAATTGGTGCATTTTGTGAAGGTTATCACAAGCCCCCGCAGTAATATTGTCACACAAATTAATTATATCGCATGTGTTAAAATAGACGCTACAAAATGATTTATAGTGGAGTTATTTTAAGATTTTCATAAAAAACCTTTGCATATTAGCCTATTTTATGTAGCAAAGGTTAAGAGAGACAAACTAGATAAGAAGGAAGATTTGGGAATCTTCATTAGCTATCGCTTATTTCCTAAAGCTTATAGGATCTTTCAACATCAATCAGACAAGATTAGGGTACTGAAAGACGTTCAATTCCATGAGGATGATCAATGGGAATTGAATGAGGAGCCTCGACTTAAAAACAACAATTCATAACTTGAATATGATTACTTGGTGGATGATCAACCTATTAGGGAAGCCAGGTCTCCTTATGATATTTATGAGAGATGCAATGCTGCTTTTTTTTTGAACCAGCAGTATATGAGGAAGCAAAAAAGGATTAGAATTTGAAAAATTCAATGAAGGAACTGACCATAATAGAAAAGAAACAAATTTGGAAGCGCGTGGAAAGACCCCATGATAGAAAGTGATTGGAGTTAAATGAATTTTTTGAAAAAAGTGTAATCGACATAGTTCGGTAAACAAGCACAAAGCTAGATTGGTGGTGAGAAGCTATGCACAAGTTCGGGGAGAAGATTTTTATGAAACTTATACCCTAGTAGCCGAATCAGGTACATTTCGAATGCTTTTGGCTATTGTGGCACAGAAAAATTGACTTTTCAAATGAACATGAAGTTTGCTTTCTTGAATGGTCTACTACATGAAGAAATATATGTTAAGCATCCATAAGGGTTCAATATATGACGGAATGAAGATATGGTTTATCTGTTAAACGAAGCTCTATACGGACTAAAGTCTGCTCCTATAACTTGGTAGAAGTTAATGGGTAATCATTTGCGAGACTTAGGCTTTGAAAAAAGCTTAACTGAATCGACTCTTTATGTCAAGAAAGTTTTTTTTTTAACATTATTATTATTTCTCTTTATGTCGATAATTTCGTAGTGACAGGGTTAAATCCACCAAAATAATTATATGAGGTGTAATCCTTTATGTGTTCGGTGAATAAGCAAGTTCAGGGGGGGTAATTGAAACAAAATAAAGTTTAGGTGTACCCTGAATAAAAAGCTTCAAGTTCAGGGGAGTAATGAATACTTCTGCCTTTTTTTTAATTAAATTATGTTTTTTTTATTAACTGCCCCAAATTTGTATACTCTTAACCTTGATATATCAAAAAAAATATCTTTTCTCCGTTAGATACATATATTTGCAAAAAAACTTTGACAAAAATTGTAATTTGAAAATTTATTTTAATCAATGTTTTAAGAACAATAGTAGTGTGTGTTCCATTGTTTTCATACGTACCCCAGATAAGTACCATATTAATTTGAGTATCTTAAAATAGTACTAATACCTAAAAATTTCAAAAAAATATTTAGATTTTATGTTTCTCATTAGACATCAAGTATAAGTAGAATTGAGTTAAAAAATATTGCCTGACCCTATAAAAATAACAAGTTGGGTTGGGCCAACACATTAAACAAGCCCATTTTTGTTGCACTAAACCTTTTTGTGACGCTTCTCTCTGAAGTTTTACCTAAAAATTTTATTTCCTCTACCTTTTTACTATTCACTTCTAAAGTTCCACACTGATTCCTTCTTCTTCTTCGCCGATGAACTTTATGCAGATATAACTCATCTAGCTACCCCAATGTTCATATTTTGTCTAGACGATTATGATATTAATTGTATGTTGATGAAGTATACTGGTAAGTTCTATGAGGGAAAAAGTGAACTGCTCTTCATGATAGATTAGAGGATGAAACAACTTTATCGTTAACATCTCATCAGGATCATTTACCAAAAACAAAGGTAGTGTTTTCCTTCATTTCATTAAATCCAAATTTGATGAATTGAAACCCATAAATTGTACTAAGGCCACCATCTAGATCTGGATCTATGAAAAAGAAATTCGAATCGATCTTCTAGATTTGGATCTATAAAAAAGGAATTCTAATGAATCTTCTAGATCTGGATATATGAAAACGGAATTCTAATCAATTGTTTTCTTAGGTTCTTTTGTCTCATTGCGCTGCTTCACTATTGAAGTCAACCAAGTATCACTCTCTACAGGTCTGCACATCTACCAATCAGGTATCAATATCTACTTTTAAGACGTTTTCGATATGTAAACAAAATCTAAGATTACAAAGAAAAATAATTTTGTCACTTATATTTTTTATCATATGAAAAATCTTAAATAATCGGTCAATTTATGAAAAATGAGAAATTGATTCGATCGGAAGCTTCTCTTGACTTTTTTGACTGCCTGCTCTATGACTGCTTTCTCAGGTGCAAGTGAATGATACTTAACAAACTGAATCTAATTAGGGCAAATGAAAAGCAAATATATATAACACCATAGATAATTATTAACATCTACAAGTCTATACACTAGTGGAGACTGATTTGAAATTTTGAAATAAAGAAAATCAAACACAAATCGCGTGTAACCTAAATTCGAGAGTTGCTTCAACATGGTACTAATTTAAAACTTTTCTAGAAAAGGGAAGAAGAAAAATTATCTATATCAAAATTTTGAATCAATGCTTATTCACGTCAATTTCATTCACACCTTTATCGCTAATTATCTTAAATTGAAGGCGAATAGGCGCACGAGTTTTTCTATAGACTGCTAAAAATTAATATTGAGTCATCCGCATTACTAATTCGACTTGTAATAAATTTCTATAGTGTGCAAAGATTTCTTGTTTTCACCAACTATGCATACCTCAGTTTATCTTTGATCAACTCACCTATGCTCATCCAGAGTACAAAATCTGAACTCATTCACCCATTTTTTATTATTAATTCCATATATCTTAGAGAGTTTAGTGATGATTTATATTTGTTTTCTTGTTGATCTTGCCAAGTACGTTTCATATGCATCCAATCTTGAACAACTTGATATCTTGAATCACAATACATTACCCTTTAAGTGGTATGAGTTGGGGTGGAAACTAAAGGAATTTAGGTTAGGCTAGTATGAATCTCATTATTTTGTGTGATTCTAATTAGTTGAGAGACATTGTTCCTAACGTTATCGAGCTTGGGAAAGATTCCCTTTTAAATTCTAGAAACGGAATTTTTATGTTATAACAAAGTTGTTTTGATTTTAGAAACAACGATGTATTTTCTACCTAGGTATCGATTATGTTTTAGATTATGTATGTATATCATTAGAGGTTAGCCATTTGGTCGTGACTGATTATGGGGTAGAGGTTTTGTAAATGAATTTGAGTAGCTTGCGTATGATCAATATGGTCAAGGTTTTGGGAATCAACAACATACTGATAGGAAGTCCTAAACCTCATTGATCTTAAATATATGTTGGAGGAAGTAATTGAATATCCTTTTAAGTAAGTATATATCTACGTTTTCTTGTACAACTTCTCTATAATATTTTTTTGTTTGAAATGTTTGATCGGTCATTGCTTTGAGTTATAATTTTTCCGTATGATTGGTAATTTAATTGTCCTAACTATAATTTGAAGCATTTAGGAGGTGTCTTGGTCTTAATTCCTTCATATAAGAATGTCTTTGTTAGTAATACACTCGTAAAAAAATTACTAACAGTCTCTCTACATTTGTTAGGCATTAAGATGGAGGATTTCCCCTGTATTACCCTAAAAGAGGTCCTCTACATCTACCTTGAGTGTTGCTTTGAGTTGAATTTAAGTGTATAAGAATCACATTTCTAAATGGAGCTTCGATTTTAAATGTTCGCGTACTTCTTGATAAACATTACATCTACTTGAGGTTTACAACTTTATTATATAGGATGAATGAGACCTCCTTGTTTATGGTGGTCAATGTTTTTCTCACAATGTACACACTTTCACATATCTGGTGTACATATTTCACATTAAAGTTCTTATCTTTAGTTCAAGTACATTTTTTTTTTTCGTTAAGTGAATACCAATTACTAAAGTTCTTATCTTTGGTTCAAGTGGGTTTTTTTAACATGGGATTTTCTCCCAATAACAATTTGTCTTATTACTAATTTTTTAGAGGTTATATGAAATTGACCATTTTGATGTTCTTCACACATTCTAGATAATTTCCTTTAATAGAGAAGGTTCATGTTTAAAATTCTTGTTGTAGGATGAATGATTGTTTTCATAATGGTGAACGAGAAACTAATTAATACAAGTGGGAATTAGATATAGGTATCATTGTAATGTTGACAGTATAAGGGTAGCATAGCACATTTAAAAAGTAAATGAGGATGGACTATTCTTTAGCAGTCTGGCATGTTGTTCGGACATGTAGCCCTGAATTAGTTATGCAAGAATTGCATTCACTTACCATGTTTATAGAAGTTGTCACCTGAGTTTCTTCACAGGGTCTCATAACTAAAAAATCATTCTGTTTTTTCAATTTGATTATAGGTTTGTTTGATCATTCCTAGTACGTTTATATATATATATATATATATATATATATATATATATATATATATATATATATATATATATATATATAATAAAATTGAAAAGAAAATGATATTCGAGTTATAAAAGACCTTGGGAAGAAAAGTAGGTGACATCTTATAAACTTGGGAAGTGAACCCAGTCATGCATCCATAATTGAGGCCCATAAGTCCAAACAACGTGCCACACTACTAGTGAATTGTCCATCCTCATTTCCTTTCTCAATGTGATAAGCTACGCTCATATCAACAACATTACATTGACACATATATATCAACATATTTTTATCAATTCTTTTAATAGTTTGTTGTTTACCTATTTAGCCAAAGTTTTTATATTGTCAGCCATGTTTCTCTTATTTTGCCAAAAGCTTAGGGGGATATTGGTAGTACCACCAATACTCATGTTTCCTTGTGGTAAATTTTGATGAAAATTGAAATGGAAGTGCGATTGTTTGACATAATGTGTATTACCTGTTCAAAATTATTTTACAGCTTCATGGTGCAATCAAACTACCTCAGCTCATAAGAAAAAGGAAAACAGACTAATGACACAGGCATGGCTTTAAGTTTTGGTAAAAACGTACATTCCAATGCTTTTTAAGCTCCGCTTCTCTTCATTTTTGTTAACCACTTCTCTTCATCAAGTTTGTATCAATTCTCTAAATAGTTTCGTGTTTCCGTATTTATCACCAAGGAGATTTATTTTCATCCATATTTCTATGGTCTACAAACAATAGCGTGAGGATCTTTAATTAGACCAAAGATGTCAAGTGTCCTAAGTCTAGTGTTTTCTTGGTATGTTATATATTGTGTCCCTTTGATTTTTCATAACATATGTTTGATAATATAATTGTCTTTTTAAAATTTAGTGATGTTCTAATGTAGCAATTAAACATCACTTTTTATATTTTTGTACATAATTTAATTGTCTCCCTTAATGTTTTTGATAATTATTATTAGATATAAATAAGATATGACAGTTAATAAATGTACACCACAAAAAACATAAATGATTTTTAAAGACAATCTACTTTTCTGAGATGAAACATTCACCTGTATTCGTTATTTTTACTTTGTCACTCTAACAAAATTTATTGAAGGAGAAAAATAAATTTGAAATAAAAAAATAATATTGTTATTCTTATAGATATATTCTTCAATAAACTGTTGCTCTGAAAGCCTTCTAGATGTTTCATCAATGGAACTTTATGACTTGTTCAGAAATATGTATGTTATAATTGTTTCATTATGAAATTACAAGTAGATAAAAATGGTGGATTCTACACTCATCTAAAAGAAATATTTTTGAACATTAAAAAAATAAAAATGAGTCTAACCAAGATAACACAAACGCTCAACAATGACTTGGGACATGAAGGAAAACAAATCTATCTTAATGGAAATATATTTTGTAGTTTAAGACATTAAAGTTAGTTAGAATAGGTTTGCTTAATAATCTTAAAAATTATGTTTGCCTAAACTATTGATAACTCACACCAAAAATATTTTGAAGATTCGTATGAGTAGGAAAAAAAGAAAAACATTATAAGAACGGAAAGTTGTTTCCAAGTGAGATAATATACATATCAAACGAAAAATAATCAATACAATTTTAAGAAAACAACAAAACAACCAGAAAAAACATATTGAAAGGGAGTAAACTATGAAATACTCATTGATGATGACAAATCATTCTAACCAGAAAAATTCCAAATTTTTTTAATAACATACCAAAACAAATTAACTAACACTTCAATTAACTGCCAATCATAATGTACTCATAATATCCAGTGACAAAATTTAGTAAAATAGATAACAACAACATAAAAACCAAAAGATCTTGATATGCAAGGTTATTAACTGTCAGATTTTTTTAAAGAACACTAAATCACATCCTTTATGTGAAGAAATGACGTTGTTGATGAAGAAATTATAGATTTCTAACGGGCTTTTATTGTACCTTCAACAATTTAAGTATCTGAAGTAGTATAATACTTGAGTTAGACTAGGGTTAGGCATACCCAAAATGGTCCCAAAACTACTAACCACTTAGGTTGTAAGTCCCATTTGTAGACAACATTTTAGTGATCACACCATCATGCCTCTATACCATTAGCAAGGTAAATTGAGTCCTCTCGATAGAGCGTATACATCGGACCACATTTAGATCATGCTCTTTTAAATTCGGTTATTAGTAGCTACCACATTTCACTTAGACTCTATTGCATTGGCCATTGAAGTATAGTAAGTTATATGTTTATTTCAGCTTTACTTTATCCTTCATGCTCAATACCCTTCAAGTACTAGCACATATATTGTGCTAGATTTTGTAGTGATGTAGGTTCAGGTCCTCAACATTCAGATCACACATAGATTAATTCCCAATCTTCTGTTCAAAAACATTAAGGGTGAGTCCTCAATGTTTTAGGACTCAAGACATATTTATTTTGATTGCTCTTTGTTTTTAGTTGTTGTTTTGCTAGATCTAGTTGGTACATGTCCCAACATTTCTAGTATATTTGTAGTTATATTCATCTTAATGTTTGATTTTAATATTCTCTTGTATTAAACTCTTAGTTTCTCATCACTTCTATGACATGTAGCTTCTGTAAAGTCTATTTAAGTTTCCATATTCGTGTTATTATCATCGTATGCTTAATGTCATGCCATCACCGTTAGCTTGGGATCACTTATTGTCCCAGGTCCCTTGTCCGCATTGTTATTGATACGCTCAAACTTACTTTTCAAATAAGAAGCAAAGCGGTCATGTCAAGTAAATAACCCAACTAGTGAGGTTGGGATCTTTCCCACGAGAAAAATAGTTTAGATTTAACTTTAACCTATTATTACTATTGTTAGGTCAATTACTTCCTTGGAAAGCAAAAACAATAAAAGGGTGTCACGACCCAAAACCGAGCCGCGACTGGCATCCACACTTACCCTCCTATTTGAGCGAACCAACCAATCTAAACCCCAACATTTCAATATAATATCAACAGAAAGTAATGCGGAAGACTTAAATCTCATTAATGAACATTGATTAAATCACTTCTAAACTCATCAACTATTATTCCCCAAAATCTGGAAGTCATCATCACAAAAACATTTATGATCAAATTACTAAACTAGGAGTATTCTAAGAAGCTAAAATAAATAAAAGCTAGTCCATGCCGGAACTTCAAGGCATCAAGACATGAAGAAGAAGATCCAGTCCAAGCTAGAAGCATTAGCTCACCCTGAATTCCGGTGTAATAAAGACTGGCTAGAGTTGCGGTTGATTTGAATACGACGGCACGTTTTCTGCACTCCACAAATAACAAAGAAAGAAACATACAAGTAGGGGTCAGTACAAAACACAAGTACTGAGTAGGTATCATCGGACAACTCAAAATAGAAAACAGTATATATATCAGATAACATCATAAAATCAACTACAATACTCAATCTATAGCAATATCAATTATCATAACCCTTGGTCACAACACCAAGCACATCAATGAGGGCTCACGCCTCCCCATCATACTCATTTGGGAATTAGGTTCATTAGATTGAGTATATTAACATTATTTCAAGATTCATTATCTTTATTCCTCTCGTGTCGGTACGTGACACTCCGCTAGATATACTGTCCTGGTGTCGGAACGTGACACTCCGATCCATATTCTATCCTGGTGCCGGAACGTGGCACTCCGATCCTCATTCTATCCTGGTAGCGGAACGTGGCACCCGATCCATATTCTATCCTGGTGTCGGAACGTGACACTCCGATCCTCATATACTATACTGGTACCGGAACGTGGCACCCGATTCATATTCTATCCTGGTGTCGGAACGTGACACTTCGATCCTCATATACTATCCTGGTACCGGAACGTGGCACCCGATCCATATTCTATCCTGGTGTCGGAACGTGACACTCCGATCCTCATATACTATCCTGATACCGGAACGTGTCACCCGATCCTCTATTTCTATCCTGGTACCAGAACGTGGCACCCGATCCCCTAATCTCACTACTTTCGTTCATCAAGCCTTCTTTTATACCAAGGCATCATCATTAACAAAGTAGATTAGGGTTTCATTCAAGATTTAGGATTCAATAGCTTCATCATGCTAATTTTATCACAATTATATAATCACATTCATGCAAGCATACAATTAAGCATATAGAAGAGTTTACAATACTATCAATACATATCATTCGCTATTAGGAGTTTACTACGAATAGCATAAAAACCACAACCTACCTCCACCGAAGATTCGTGATCAAGCAAGCAATTTTCCAAAGCTTTGTGTTTTCCTCTTCGTTTCTCCTCTCTCGATCGTTTCTCTTTCCCTCTCTTTGTTCTTTCTATTTTTCTTATTCAAACCCTCTTTCTTTTACCCTAATTAGCATATAATAATGTATAAAAGATGACAATAGTAACCCACTAATTAACTCAAGGTTACTTCTTTTATCCCCCAAGAAATTGAGTTATTAATATTAACCCACGAAATTTATAATTATAGCAGGAATAGTCCAAAACACCCCTTTAAAACTTAACCAGAAATCCGACCCAGCCTGGGATTACGCAACCTGTGACGGTCCGTCGTGCCCACGACGGTCCGTCCTGCAGGTCCGTCGCAAAGTTCAGAGACTCAATTTCCTTGAAGAGTCTGTGACGGTCCGTCGTGCCCACGACGGTCCATCCTGCCATTCCGTCACGAAGTTCAGAGAGTCGATTTCAGTACCCAAATTTCAGAATTCTAAGTGTTTTGGAACGAGACACCCTCGACGGTCCGTCGTAGGGTCCGTCGTGGGGTCCGTCGTATCAGCCAGTTTTTCCAGAAATAAAATCTGCTGCTCAAAACGACTAAACAGGTCGTTACAATAGATACCAATTTACCCATCGTTCGTCCTCGAACAATCACAAGAAAATAAACAAGGGCAAAAAGGAGTACCTGAATCTGTAAACAGGTGTGGGTATCTTTCTTGCATATCCGCCTCCTTCTCCCAAGTGGCCTCTTCAACTGGTCAATTCTTCCATTGGACTTTGATGGATGCAATCTCCCTCGACCTCAACTTGCGAATTTCTCTATCTAAAATAGCAACAGGCTCCTCCTCATAAGACAAATTCTCATCAAGCAGAACCGAATCCCAACGAATGATGTAGTTTCCATCCCCATGGTATCTTTTCAACATGGACACATGAAATACCGGATGCACTCCAGACAGCCCTGGAGGCAAGGCTAATTCATAAGCCACCTCCCCTGCTCGCTTAAGTACTTCAAATGGTCCAATATACCTTGGACTTAGCTTACCCCTTTTTCCAAACCGCATCACCCCTTTCATAGGTGAAACCTTCAGCAAGACTTGTTCACCCTCCATAAACTCCAAGTCTCTAACCTTTCGATCTGCATATTCCTTTTGCCTACTTTGAGCCGCTAAAAGCTTCTCTTGAATAGATTTCCCTTTCTCCAATGAATCCCTCAAAAGGTCAGTACCCCAAGGTCTAACCTCAAATGCATCAAACCAACCATTGGGAGACCTACATCTCCTCCCATACAATGCTTCAAATGGAGCCATGTCAATGCTGGAGTGATAGCTATTATTGTATGAAAACTCCGCTAAGGGTAAGAAGTTATCCCAATGACCACCAAATTCTATCACACATGCACGAAGCATATCTTCCAACACTTGAATCGTTCGCTTAGACTGACCATCGGTCTGAGGGTGAAATGCAGTACTAAGGTCCAACCTAGTACCTAATTCCGCATGCAATGTTCTCCAAAACTTAGAAGTAAACTGCATACTTCTATCTGATATAATGGAGAGTGGAACTCTATGCAATCGAACAATTTCTGAGATATAGATTTTGGCTAACTTCTCTGCATTGTAGGTCACCTTGACCGGAATGAAGTGAGCGGACTTAGATAATCTGTCCACAATCACCCAAATAGAGTCATACTTACCCAATGTCTTTGGAAGACCAACCACAAAGTCCATTGCGATTCTCTCCCACTTCCATTCAGGAATGGGCATTCTCTGAAGTGTTCCTCCGGGCCTCTGGTGTTCATACTTTACTTGCTGACAATTTGGACATTTGGCAACAAAATCCACAATGTCACGCTTCATTCTACTCCACCAAAACGGTTGTTTTAGGTCGCGGTACATCTTGGTTGCACCAGGATGTATAGAATATCCGGAACTATGAGCCTCGGTAAGAACAGTGTGGATCAACTCATCAACACGGGGCACACACACCCTTCCCTTAATCCTCAAAACACCTTCCTCATCCATTATGGCCTCTTTAGCCTCTCCTCGCAATACCATATCCCGAATTCGGCTTAGTTTCTCATCATCAAACTGTTTTCCCTTGATCTAGTCAAGAAAAGAAGATCTCGCCTCCACACAAGCTAAAAATCCTCCCTTCTCATTTACTTCTAGCCTCATAAAGTCATTAGCCAAGTTTTGGATTTCTCTAGCCAATGGGCGTCTAGAAACTTGCAAATGAGCTAGACTTCCCATGCTTCCTGCCTTTCTACTTAAGGCGTATGCCACAACATTAGCCTTTCCCGGATGATACAGAATAGTGATATCGTAGTCCTTCAGTAGTTCCATCCATAACCTCTGTCTCAAATTCAAATCCTTCTGAGTGAAGACATACTGTAGGCTACGATGGTCCGTATAGACTTCACCTTTAACCCCATACAAATAGTGTCTCCATTGCTTTACTGCAAATACTACCGCGGCCAACTCCAAATCATGGGTCAGATAGTTACGTTCATGCACCTTTAGTTGCCTCGAAGCATAATCAATTACATTCTTCTCTTGCATTAGCACTGCACCGAACCCAGAATAGGATGCATCACAATAAACAATGAAGTTCTTACCCTCTACTAGCAAGGTAAGAATTGGTGCAGTAGTCAACAAGGTCTTGAGTTTCTGAAAGCTTTCCTCACACTCATCCGACCATACAAATGGAACATTCTGCTTAGTCAAGTTCGTTAATTGGGAAGCAATACTCCTATTTATGACACGTTTGTAGGTCTCACCCAATTCTTCACTGTCTCAATCTTAGATGGATCCACCATCACTCCATCCTTAGAAACTACGTGTCCCAAGAAGGATACTGAATCTAGCCAAAACTCACACTTGGAGAATTTGGCATAAAGCTTTTTCTTCCTCAACAACTCTAATACCATTCTCAAATGCTCCTCATGTTCCTTCTTACTCTTTGAGTATATCAGTATATCGTCAATAAATACGACCACAAAAAGATCCAGATATCGCTTAAAAATCCCGTTCATCAAGCTCATGAAAGCAGCAGGGGCATTCGTAAGACCAAAAGACATTACCACAAATTCGTAGTGCCCATACCTAGTTCGAAAAGCAGTCTTTGGCACATCCGTTGCCCGTATTTTCAATTGATGATAATCGGATCTCAAGTCAATTTTAGATAAGACACAAGTACCTTGTAACTGATTGAACAAGTCATCAATGCGAGGAATGGGATACTTGTTCTTAATAGTTACCTTGTTCAACTGCCGGTAGTCTATGCACATCCGAAAACTCCCATCCTTCTTCTTCACAAATAACACCGGAGCACCCCAAGGAGATGCACTTGGTCTAATGAAGCCTTTGCTCAACAACTCTTGAAGTTGGGCCTTTAACTCTCTTAACTCCGCGGGAGCCATTCTATAAGGGGGTATAGAAATGGGGCGAGTACCCGGTTCCAAATCAATGCAAAAATTGATATCTCTATCCGGTGGCATACCAGGAAGATCTGCAGGGAACACGTCCAGAAACTTACGGACTATCGAAACCGACTCAATTGAAGGTACTTGAGTAGTGTCATCCCTGAGATGTGCAAAGAAAGCTAAACACCCCTTACTAACCATTTTCTTAGCGCGGAGAAAGGAGATGATACGAATCGGAGTGGAAGTGTAGTCGCCCTCCCACACTAACTGATCTGTCCCAGGCTTGGCTAACGTCATAGTTTTAGCATTACAATCCAAGATTGCGAAATTTGGAGAAAGCCAAGTCATAGCCAGAATTACATCAAAGTCAACCATCTCTAAGATAACCAAATCTACATAAGTGTTGCTCCCCACAAAAGTCACCAAACAAGACCTATATACTTTTTCAACTATCACAGACTCACCCACCGGAGTAGACACACGAATAGGTATGTCAAGCAATTCACAAGGTAAATTAAGACCAATAGAAAATGAAGAAGATACATAAGAAAATGTGGATACGGGATCAAACAATACATAAGCCATACAATCACAAACCAAAAGATTACCTGTGATGACATCATCAGATGTCTCCGCTTCAGATCTCCCAGGGAAAGCGTTACAATGGGCCCTATCGCCTGTCTGTCCGTTGCCCCTACCTGTTGTGTTGTAGTGGCTCCAGTTTGCCCATTACCCCGGCCGTTTTGGTGACCACCATAACCTCGACCACCACGTCCTCCAGAATAACGGCCTCTACCATGATCACCTCTACCCCTAGCTATTGGGGGTCTGTAACTCTGTTTTGGACAATACCTCTGGATTCAAGCATAGGTCTCTCAGAGAAGTGTTGACCGGTCTGAGGTGGACCCCCAACTACAGTCTGTAGTGAAGACTGAATTGGTCGGACTGAGTAACCTCCTGAACCCTATCCTCTAGAGTAAGAACCATTAAACTCACCTCCTTTTCGAACCCTTTTTGATGTCGATGCCGAAATCCGCAATTCTGACCCTAACCCATTCACAAAACGGCGAATCCGCTCTTGTGGACTGAAACAAAGTTGGGTGGCATACCTGGATAATGCACGAAACTTAGCCTCATATACATTAACCGACATCCTACCTTGCTCTAGGCTCAAGAACTCATCTCTTTTCCTATCCCTCAAGGTCCGGGGGATATACTTCTCCATAAACAAGCTAGAGAATGATGCCCAAGTCATAGGTGGTGCCTCTGTTGGTTGACACTCAACATGTGACCGCCACCACATTTTGGCGTTCCCTTGAAACTGATAAGTCACAAACTCAACACCAAACCGTTCTACTATACCCATCTTGTGTAGTAGCTCATGACAGTCAACCAGAAAATCGTAGGCATCCTCAGATTCAGCACCCTTGAAGACTGGAGGTTTCAATTTCAAGAACTTATCGAAAAGTTCATGCTGATCATTTTCATTATAGGCCCTGTAGTCAGACGAGGAAACGTGCCTATTTCCAATGAGGCATCCATGCGGGGAGCCATAGTAGCCGCATTATGTACCTCTGGAACATGAGGTGCTGGTGCAGAAAACACTGGAGGATTCTGGCCTTGATCAGATAACCCGCTAAGATAAGCAAGAACCTGATTGATAATCTCGGGGGTAGGTTGGGGTGGCAGTTCCTCGTTTTGCACTTGTTCATTCTCCCCTTCCTCACCCTCTCTTATCACTTCCTCAGTCGGTGGGGGAGTCACCGCCCTAGTACCAGATGGGCTAGGTGCTTGTCCTCTTCCTCTAGAGGACGTCCTCCCACGACCTCTACCACAGCCTCTTGCCACTGTTCCTCTCCGAGCTACAGCCCCACTGGCTGGCTCAGACGCATCCTGTCTTGCCGGTGTTGGTGTTGGCGCAGTCGTTGCTCTAGTTCTAACCATCTGCGAAATAGAGTGAAGATGGTCAGATACCAATTTGTATCACGTAGATACCAATTGGATCCAAGTAATAGCACGAAAGAAAGAATGAAAGAATGGAATTTTCCTAAAGTCTTATAGCCTCTCAAAGAAAAGTAAAGGCGTCCCCCTACCGTCCCTTAAGACTCTACTAGACTCGTTCTTGTGTGCTGAGACCAACGAACCTAATGCTATGATACCAAGTTTGTCACGACCCAAGACCGAGCCGCGACTGGCACCTACACTTACCCTCCTATGTGAGCAAACCAACCAATCTAAACCCCAACATTTCAATATAATATCAACAAAAAGTAATGCAGAAGACTTAAATCTCATTAATTAACATTGATTAAATCACTTCTAAACTCAACATCTATTATTCCCCAAAATCTAGAACTCATCATCACGAGAACATCTATGATCAAATTACTAAACTAGGAGTATTCTAAGAAGCTAAAATAAATAAAAGATAGTCCATGCCGGAACTTCAAGGCATCAAGACATGAAGAAGAAGATCCAGTCCAAGCTAGAAGCATTAGCTCACCCTGAATTCCGGTGTAATGAAGACTGGCTAGAGTTGCGGTTGATTTGAAGACCACGGCATGTTTGCTGCACTCCACAAATAACAAAGAAAGAAACATACAAGTAGGGGTCAGTACAAAACACAAGTACTAAGTAGGTATCATCGGCCAACTCAAAATAGAAAACAGTATATATATCAGATAACATCATAAAATCAACTACAATACTCAATCTGTAGCAATATCAATTATCATAACCCTTGGTCACAACACCAAGCACATCAATGAGGACTCACGCCTCCCCATCATACTCATTTGGGAATTAGGTTCATTAGATTGAGTATATTAACATTATTTCAAGATTCATTATCTTTATTCCTCTCGTGTCGGTACGTGACACTCCGCTCCATATACTATCGTGGTGTCGGATCGTGACACTCCGATCCATATTCTATCCTGGTGCCGGAACGTGGCACTCTGATCCTCATTCTATCCTGGTACCGGAACGTGGCACCCGATCCATATTCTATCCTGGTGTCGGAACGTGACACTCAGATCCTCATATACTATCCTGGTACCGAAACGTGGCACCCGATCCATATTCTATCCTGGTGTCGGAACGTGACACGCCAATCCTCATATACTATCCTTGTACCGGAACGTGGCACCTGATCCATATTCTATCCTGGTGTCAGAACGTGACACTCCGATCCTCATATACTATCCTGGTACCGGAACGTGGCACCCGATCCTCTATTTCTATCCTGGTACAGGAACGTGGCACCCGATCCCCAAATCTCACTACTTTCATTCATCAAGCCTTCTTTTATACCAAGGCATCATCATTAACAAAGTAGATTAGGGTTTCTTTCAAGATTTAGGATTCAATAGCTTCATCATGCTTATTTTATCACAATTATATAATCACATTCATGCAATCATACAATTAAGCATATAGAAGAGTTTACAATACTATCAATACATATCATTCGCTATTAACTGTTTACTACGAATAGCATAAAAACCATAAACTACCTCCACCGAAGATTCGTGATCAAGCAAGCAATTTCCCAAAGCTTTGTGTTTTCCTCTTCGTTTCTCCTCTCTCGATCGTTTCTCTTTCCCTCTCTTAGTTCTTTGTATTTTTCTTATTCAAACCCTCTTTCTTTTACCCTAATTAGCATATAATTAAGTATAAAATATGGCAATAGTAACCCACTAATTAACTCAAGGTTACTTCTTTTATCCCCAAGAAATTGAGTTATTAATATTAACCCACAAAATTTATAATTATAGCAGGAATAGTTCAAAATGCACCTTTAAAACTTAACCAGAAATTTGACCTAGCCTGGGATTACGCAACATGTGACGGTCCATCGTGCCCACGACGGTCCGTCCTGCAGGTCCGTTGCAAAGTTCAGAGACTCAATTTCCTTGAAGAGTCTGTGACGGTCCGTCGTGCCATTCAATCACAAAGTTCAGAGAGTCGATTTCAGTACCCAAATATCAGAATTCTAAGTGTTTTGGAACGAGACACCCTCGACGGTCCGTCGTGCCCATGACGGTCCGTCGTGGGGTTCGTCGTATCAGCCAGTTTTTCCAGAAATAAAATCTGCTGCTCAAAATGACTAAACAGGTCGTTACAAAGGGGGGATTCTAAATGAATAAAAATAACTAACGAAATTGAAAGAGACACTTAACAACTTTGAATGTTGGAGTTTAATCAATTAATCAAAGTAACAAGGGTTTACGTGTTCCCCACAGGTTCATAACTTGATAAGTTTAACCATAACAATTCTTTCATAATATCTTGTATGCAAAGTGATAATTTGTGTATTTCTAAATCCTTGGTCCGGCATCTAGAAAATCACACTCCGCACCTTGGTCTGGCTACGTGTGTTGCTATCCTAACACTGATCTTTGCCTCATATTAAGCATCGTATTTGATATTTGACTAAGTTATTACCTCGTACCAATCAATACTAGCCTATTAAATAGTATACACTACATCTATGTGGATAATTATTTTCTTATTATCTGCATCTTGGTCCGGCAAGTAGCATTAAGGCGAGTTCTAACGTTGTCCATCCGTTAAAAAGACTTCTAAGAGAAAGAATTATTAATACATGCAAGACACTATTCTAGAATTGTTATTTTAGTTAGGTTTTATCTCATTATTTGCCTATGGTTCCCACAACCCTTGTTATGGAGTTTAGTTACGCATAGTCATAATCACTATGTTCAAATATATTAGATAAGAATTCATGTACTTACTTCAATGAGAAAGAGTAAAATCCAAAAGTTTGCTTGATTAAACACCAAAAATCACCACCAATCACTTGGAAGAATCTCAAAGTAATCAAGAATCTCACAAAAAGTTTAATGATAATCAAACGTCTAACAATACAATGTTTACTAATACGGTGTCTAACAATACGGAGTGTAATAATGATCTAGAGTCTAATCTCAAAAATGAGGCTTTTGAACTATTTATAGAAAATAAAAACCTAATTAAACAAGGACTCTTTTTGTTGAAAATCTGTCAAAACGCGGCTGGGTCGACAGACCTCTTGAAGGATCGTCATGGTCACGACGGACCGTCATGGACTCAGTCGTCCCATACTTGTTCCATTTCTTCTGCTGCTCTCTTCATTACCCTCGACGGGAAGTATGACGGACCGTCATAGGTACAACGGCCTTTTGAGGGTCTTCATTTCAAAATACTTTAACTCTTGGAATATGGGTTCTTGGACTACTTCTCTGAACTTCATGACGAACCTGCAGGACGGACGGTCATAGACACGATGGTCCGTCATGGACTCTGTAGACCCACACATGGTCAAACTTCCCCATCTTCCTTCAGCAGCGGCACTACGTTGCCACCTACGGACCGTCACAAGCTTCGTAGGTGGTCTCTTCTGCATTTCTTTGCTCAAAATCTCCGCATTAACCTTTGGACAGATTTCCTGCAAATAAAGAGAAACTTATATAAAAATTAGCACAAAAAGGCTTTTGGACACACTAAACTTAAGGAAAAAGTATTAATAATACCGTGAAACCACGGTATATCAACACCCTCAACTTAAATTCGTTGTTTGTCCTCAAGCGACACACTATGACTCAATACAAAATCTTTGTACAATAGTATCCATTTTTTATCCTTTTCAATCATTTGGCTATCAATCCTAATTAATCTCATCATATCTATGCATGCTATCACTATTAGGCTTGAATTATGTGGGATCAAAACATGACACAGACTCACCATGCACTAACACGTATCCTCTTCAATTTATCACAGAGATGCTAACAATTCTGGTATTGCAACTAGTGTCCTCAATTTAAAACAAAATCCTCATTTTTCACACAATGATTTTAGTTTGAGTATAAGGATTACTTTTCAACACTCGCTCTCCGAACAAAGTCACGCTAATTCATACCTTTTGCCATAAGCTTGCCCTTATTTTCACTGCCTTAAGTTCGCTATACAACTCTTAGGATCACGATAGGACTTTCTTAGCTTGTAACATAGGCTCTGGGTCAGGTAGGGTATATTTAGGTATACTTTAGTGACTTTTTGCCCTCCTTGACATATCAGCTAAACCAACCATTTTCTATCATTTTATCTCGCTCAGTTTCTCATATTCTTTCACCTTGCTATTTTCTCTTCTTTCTTCATTTGTGTAAGTGACTCTCTTCTTTTCTTGCTTGTATTTCTTGTATATTTTTATTTTTTCTTTACTTATCTTTCAACTAATTTTTGAGTCACTTTACTTTTGTTCTTTCTCTCTCTTTGTTCTTTCAACCACACTTTCCACAGCATTCCTCATAGTAGCCACCCTCAACTCATGGCTTTGCCATGAGTCAGAGTACACCATACCCAAAGTTGGGTCACGACCATAACGAAGGTTGTATACTGCATTATCCACCCTCAACTTATGCTTTTCGCATAAGTTGAGGTTCACATGTCCAAAGAGGGACCAGGGCCAACACATTGTTCACAGAAAAGATCAGTTGGAGTGAAAAAGAAAAGTCTAATTTAAGCTCTCAGTTCATTTGGATCAAAGAAGGATAAATTTCATTTGGTTTTCTTTTATTTAGGCTAAAAATAGGCTATATTGAATAAGGGCCTACGATCCTTTCCTAATTGCATATTACAACTTACTTTTAGCAGGACTAACCAGGCAAGTTCTAGATCAGTACAAATGGTGGACTATTCAAATATTCCTCACACTCACTTGACATATCATCACTATACCAGATTATCATACACCTAGTTCGAATTTTAGACTTAGGGTAATGCAATGGTGTACCTCTATGTCATGCTTAGAGCCATACATTTATCAGTTACTATGCCTAGTCATGCATCATTTTCCAGTTTATCAGGATATCATTTTATCCATCATGCTCCAGAATTAAACTATCTACAAAAGAAATAGACATGTCGGTTAAACAGAGAAAGTAATCAGTCTTTTGGGGAAAAATAACACAAGCAAGAAAACCCCAAAATAGGATAGTGAATTGGGCTACTCAGACTTCACCCTAACACTCACTTTCCATTTACCGCACCCCCAACAAAAAAACATGCAATTGTCCCCAATGCATATAAAATTTAAATACTAGAGTGGTAGGTGAAGCAAACATGTGGCGCAAAGTGCCGCTGATCAGCAAGCTGGTTAGTCCGATTCCCCGAAACCCACGTCCTCTGAAATCTGGACACCCTCATTGGTGTCCTCAGCAACAACCGCACTATCAGTAGTGCCTCCCGCTATCTCCACCATTTGGGAGCTAGTCGCCCCAGCCGCTCACTCTCTTTCTCTCATCTGGTGCGCCGCCTCCTCAGCAAGTGAGGCTCTCCTCGCAGCCTCCATCTCAAGGCACTCCTTCTTTCATGCTCGCGCCTCGTCCTTTGCTCGACTCCTACGCCTCTTGGAATGTTCACAAGGAGGAGGTGGTGAATCTCTGAGGTGGCGAATAGGGCTGCCAAGACTGTGTCTTCAGCAGGCTCGACAAAAGGGGCCTCAGACTCAGGTACCCTAGCCTCTAAGATCGTGTCGATATCTGCACAAAGACTGTCGACCGCAGCCTGAAGAGTCGACACATCAACCGGAGGGGCTGGCCGGGCTAGCATCCGCAACTCAAAGGCGTCCAAGCGCTGGTGAACCTCAGCGATCTTCCGCTCTTTATACTGGACCATTTTCCGCTCCAGGCGCTTTTCTATCTCTCTAAAGTACCTCTCCATCCACGGCTGGATATGATGTAGAAGTGTAGCCATTTGCGCCTCTAATTTTTGGACCCAAGCAAGCGGGACCAACGCGGTTAGAGGGGCTGTGCGAGAGGACATCGGGGCAGTGCTACTACCCGGGATAGACTCGACTGGGGTAGTGTCAGTGGACGCCACCTGTGTAGCCATGCGAGCCTAGACTACCGTATCAGCAAGATTGTCAGCAACTGGGGGCAGCTCTTAACGGGGTCCTCTACGTGGAGCCAACTCATTGGCCTCATCTGTGATGAGGACGACATCAACCGTGCCCTGCGGGGTCTTGAGCTTATCTGCCTGCCATATAGGCACACCTGCAGACCTGCAGAGATAAAATATCATGCACGGGAAAGGGTAAGTAGTTGGGACCTTGAAAGTCCTCTCGTACATGACTGCCTATAGAAGCCACGTGAAATCCACCTTGAACCCGGCTATCATCGCGGCCATCAATACTGCTCGTTCCCATGTAATGATATTATCAGCGGCTGTGGGGGAAAGGAACTGGCGGACAATCATCCACAAGAACATCGTTGCGAAAGTTAGGTTGGCCTTCATGATGGCGCACTTTGGCTCGGTCACCCAGTCGGCACCCTCTCCATCAACTGATAGGTGCAGGGCCATACACCTCTTGGTGGTCTCTCTCAGCGATGGCTCGCGCAGGAACTGGCCATCTTTAACAAGCTGCCATCGGTAGTCAAACTCGGCAGTGAGAGGGGTTCGAGTAGCATCAACACCCTCATCGTATAGAAACAAGCGAATGGTAGGAAGGGAAATGTCGAACTGCATGCCCCGTACTCGGACCTTCTCCAGTGGGAATTTTGGTGGGGGCAGCCCGCCAATCAATCTGTGATCGTAGATTCGCTATGTAAGATGCGTAGAACTCTCCGACCATTTCATCAATGTAACGTCCCAAAGGACGTGCTGTCCACTCAAGGCGATGCCTTGTGAAGAGATTGTGGATCTCAGGCATCGTCGGGAGACTCCCTGTAAAGACCCGTCGCTCCAATATGAGTCTTTGAGTTATAACTCCTTTGTCAGTCAGGAACTTGGCATTGGAGTAGACTTGAAATTGCCCGTTGACATACCACCGATTTGGCAGGTCAGGTTCTGGGGTGGGGGCATGAGCTGGTGATCCTGGTATGGATTCTGAAGTGTCAACCTCATCAGACGAGGCCGACACTGCAGCGGTGGCGGGTGCGGGAACCTCAGCACAGCCGGAGGCTACCTCCGACCACGAAACTCCTAAGGAGGCAGACGCTACTTCTTCATTTGTGGCTGACCCAGAAGGTATGGCGGCCAGTGTGCGCTCCTCATCAGACTAGGAGAAAGTGAATACGCCGGATTCCACCATTGTGGGTGTGGCTCTGGTGGCACGTGAAGCACGGGAAGGGGTGGAAGTGTCTGGGGGCACGTACTCGGGGTCACGCTCATCATCAGAGCCAATGACCATGCGGGCAGACGGGGCGACATTCTTCGATCGCCCGCGTGAATAGATTCGATCTTGCTTGGGTTCCATAGTCGGTAGTACCTGTAAAGGATCAAAATTAGTACGAGTAGTGGCAAACAAGACAAGCAAAACCACACAAAAAAGATTAAAATGATATGACATTTCTATAGTAATAGTGACACACGACGGGCCTGGTGACGGCTGGAAGTGATTTTGATGGACCGTCATGGGGTCCGTCGTGTCTTCCTTAGACTATGTATATATGGAGAACCCTGAAGGAGAGTCTCTGACAAGTATGACGGTATGTGCATGACGGACCGTCACAGGTACGATAGTGCGTCGTAGGTGTCCGTTAGAGGATACTTGAAAAAAAAATGGAGACCCTTAGGAGAGGGGTTTGTGACCGTCATAACGGCCATGCAGGATGGACCGTCGTAGGTATGACGGTCCCTCGTACTCGTCCGTTTGAGGACACTTAGAAAAATCAAGAGAAACCTTGAGGAACAGGGTCTCTGACAACCAGAATGGTTGTGCAGGACGGACCATCGTAAAGACGATGGTCTGTCACATGTGTCCGTTGGAGGAAACTTAGAAAAAAATGAGAGATCCTCAGGAACAGGGTCACTGACAACCAGAACAGTTGTGCAAGACGGACCGTCGTGAAGACGACGATCCATCACATGTGTCCGTTGGAGGACACTTGACTAAAATTGGGCAATAGGGTGTTAGGGATTTTGGAACGGACCCTACGATGGTCCGTCGTAGGTACGACGGTCCGTCATCTAGGTCTCGTTATGTAGATCAGTGACAGAAATGGGGGTACCCCATGCATCCTCGATGAAACCAAAATCGAACTTGAAGTGTTTTCGACATACATTTGTCTAACCTAACTACCTAGGAAACTAGCAATGCAAAAGGACCTATGTCTAGGGTTGTAAACATGGAAATTTCGAACATTTATAACCTAGGTTAGACAAAATCTTATATAAAACAAACGAACATATCACAAACAACTGAGCTAATACTAACTAATAAACAAAAATGCAAGATAAATGAGTAGAAATTAGAGACACATACCTTAGAATTGGAAAAAAAAGATGGACAAGTACTCGGTGACAAGGAAGACACCCACAGTAGTAACTCCGACTAGCACATGAGAACTTTTAGGGCTTTGGAGAATTTTTGGGGGACAATGATCGGTTGATAGAGGGAGAGATTGTGGAAGTTGAAAAGAGAGGGCAATGGGAGGAATAATGAAGGAATGGAGGTGAAATGAGGGGTTGGGGAGTTTAAATGGTGACATTTTATAAAAAAAATCCAACCGAGTCGGGTCAGGTACGCCTCATTAATGACACGACGATTCCTTGACGACGGTCCGTCGCAAGTGTGACGACCTGTTGTTGATTCCGTCGTGTGTCCCCTAGTTTGAAAATAACAGAAATACGTACCTGGTATGATGGATGCATACGACGGTCCATCGCAGGCACAACGGTCCGTCGTTTTATCCGTCAGTGGCTGCTGCAGAGTAATTTTCTGTAGAATTTCCTGGTGATGTGCCTGCAAATTTAAAAACCCATTAGTAGAAAAATGCTACTATTACTAAAAAGGCTATAAGTATTGGGTTGCCTCCCAACAAGTGCCTTATTTAACGTCGCGGCACGACTAAGAACACTTGATTACTCAGCCTTCATCAAGATGGTTTGACTCTAACACTTTATTCCCCAATGCTTTATACCCAAAATAGAGTTTTATTCTTTCTCTATTCACCTCAAACCATATTCCCTCCTTTGCTTTTAACTCAACTGCTCCATGAGGGAATACTTGAGTAATCAAGTAAGGGCCAGTCCATTTGGACTTGAGCTTGCCCAGAAGACAAGGCGACCCAGAACTGTCTAAAAGCACTAAATCCCCAATCATAAACTCTTGTTTTGCACTTTTTTGTTCATTCTCCTTCTTCATCTTTTCTTTGTGGGATATGCCTGATACCGATTGGAGCTCACCACTCTGCCTCATGGTCCTACAAATGTTGAAGGTCGCTTCTTCATTGTTCAACAAAAATTTCATCTGTCCCTTTTCCATATAAACTAAGGCTATACCTGTAGCAAGGAATGGCCTCCCAAGAATAATTGGCACTTCAAAATCGACTTCACAATCAAGAATAAAAAAATCAGCCGAAAGATAAATGACTCCATTTTTACTAGCACATCATAGAGTATCCCTATAGGCCGTTTCACTGTCCGATCAGCCATCAGTAGCCGCATCGCAGTGGGTTTTGGATCCCCCAAACCCAACTTCTTGTAAATCGAGAGGGGCATGAGATTTATGCTTGCCCCCAAATCACATAATGCTTTCGCAAAATGTAATGACCCAACTGTACAAGGAATAGTGAACGCACCTGGATCTTATTTCTTTTATATGAGGGATCTTGTAGCAATAGCACTACAATGCTGCAGTCTATCATTATCCTCGAAAGTGACGGATCTTTTCTTGGTGACCAGATCTTTCATAAATTTGGCATAACCGGTCATTTGTTCTAGAGCTTCTACCAAAGGGACATTGATAGAGAGTTACTTCAGCATTGTTATAAAATGCTGATATTTACCATCCTCGGTCTTTTTCACTAATCTCTGAGGGAAGGGTGGTGGTGCTCTAGGCATGGGAATTGCCTTCATAAGGACTTCTGCATATTTTCCATTGCTCTCTTCTTCCTCACCACTACCCTTTACCACCTTATCATCATCCTTTCTCACATTTTCCTCATTAGATGGCATAGGTGGGTCAATGGTTTGCCTACCACCCCGAGTAGTGATTGCCATACAGTGCGCATCATTTTTTTAGATTTTGGACAGTGTTGCTAAGAAAAGTGCCCGGTTGCCGTGTGTTCACTGTCGCAGATAATTGGCCCATTTGCAACTCGATCTGTTTAATCGATATTGCATGTGTATCAGCTTTTTTCCCAATATTAACTACATCACACCTTAAATCTTTAATGTGCTCACCACTAGCATTGAACCTCCTCATCATTTTGTGCAACATATCCTCAACTCGCGCCATACTATCTCCACCATCCCTAGGAGTAACTTCACGATTTTGGGGAGGGACATAGGACCCATTCCTATCATTTCTGTTACCGTAGTTACCTTTGTTGAAGTTAATAAACTCAAACTTACTTCTTAAATAAGAAGTAAAGTGGTCGTGTCAAGTAAATAACCCAACTAGTGAGGTTGGGATCGTTCCCACGAGGAAAATAGTTTAGACTTAACTTTAACCTATTATTACTATTGTTAGGTCAATTATTTCCTTGGAAATCAAAAACAATAAAAGGGGGGTTTCGATTTCTAAATGAATAAAAGTAACTAACGAAATTGAAAGAGGCACTTAATAACTTTGAATGTTGGAGTTTAATCAATTAATCAAAGTAACTAGGGTTTACGTGTTCCCCACAGGTTCATAACTTGGTAAGTCTAACTATAACAATTCTTTCCTAGTATCTTGTATGCAAAGTTATAAGTTATGTATTTCTAAATCCTTGGTCCGGAATCTAGAAAATCTCACTCCACACCTTGGACCGGCTACGTGTGTTGCTATCCAAACCCTTATCTTTACCTCATATTAAGCATCGTATTCGATATTTGACTAAGTTATTACCTCGTACTAATTAATACTAGCCTATTAAATAGTATGCACTACATCTATGTTGATAATTCATTTCCTATTATCTACCTCCTTGGTCCGGCAAGTATCATTAAGGCGAGTTCTAACGTTGGCCATCCGTTAAAAAGACTTCTAAGAGAAAGAATTATTAATACATGCAAGACACTATTCTAGAATTGGTATTTTAGTTAGGTTTTATCTCTTTTTTTGCCTATGGTTCCCACAACCCTAGTTATGGAGCTTAGTTACTCATAGTCATAATCCCAATATTCAAATATATTAGATAAGAAGTCATTTACTTACTTCAATGAGAAAGAGTAAAATCCAAAAGTTTTCTTGATTAATCACCAAAAATGAGCACCAATTACTTGCAAGAATCTCAAAGTAATCAAGAATCTCTCAAAAAGTCTAATGATAATCAAAAGTCTAACAATACAATGTTTACTTATACGGTGTCTAACAATACGGAGTCTAATAATGATCCATAGTCTAACCTCAAAAATGAGGTTTTTCGAACTATTTATAGAAAATAAAAACCTAATTAAACAAGAACTCTATTTGCTAGAAATCTGTCAAAACGCAGCTGGGTCGACGGACCTCGCGACGGATCGTCGTGGTCACGACGGACCGTCATGGACTCCGTCGTCCCATACTTGTGCTATTTTTTCTACTTCTATCTTCATTACCCTCGACGGCAAGTATGACAGACAGTCATAGGTACAACGGCCCGTCGAGGGTCTTCGTTACAAAATACTTTAACTCTTGGAATATGGGTACTAGGACTACTTCTCTGAACTTCATGACGAACCTGCAGGACAGATCGTCATAGACACGACGGTCCGTCATGGACTCCGTAGCCCCACACTTGGTCAGACTTCCCCATCTTCCTTCAGTAGCAGCACTACGCTACCACCTACGGAATGTCACAAGCACGACAGACCGTCACAAGCTCCGTAGGTGGTCTCTTCTGCATTTCTTTGCTCAAAATCTCCGAATTCACCTTTGGACAGATTTCCTGCAAATAAAGAGAAACTTATATAAAATTAGCAGAAAAAGGCTTTTCGACACACTAAACATTAGGAAAAAATATTAATAATACCGTGAAACCACGGTATATCAGTCACATCCGGGGAGCACCCCCTAGATCTTCTTCTGTCCGAAGAAATGATTCATCGATGTAACGGGCGTCGTCTTCCTCAATAAGGACTTAGACTAGCCTCTTATCTTATATCATTACATTAATAGGACAAAATGCAGAAAATTTAAAACAAGAGCATATCAATTTTTCATATCCCATACATCTATGTAATAAAGCCACAGATAGGCTATACAATGTTTAGTAGTCAAATGAAAAGGAAAGAACTAGAAGTCTTGTAACTAGAAAAACATTAAAAGCTTGATTGTGGCATTGCCATCGGAAAGTGTGGAGCTACCCAACTTGGATGAGTGAGGATTCCAAGTTTTCCTTCAAATTCGTCTCAAAAGCCCTTAAACGACCAGAACCTAAGATGCTACGGAAAAGGGATAAAATAGGGTTAGTACACCACTTGTACTAAGTATGATACCATATGCATACACATCATATAATCATGCTAGAAAGGTACATTTCATTAAACCGTGCACTTTACTTTGAAAAGTCTAATGCACATTCAAGAAAATTACACCAATCAATAAGACATATACGGTAAGTCAAGACCATGCACATCACAAGACAGACCATACTAAGTATGCTCAAGCTAATATGCATATTAACACATTTAGGGATATAATCAAGACAACTCTATCATGATGTTATGACATCAGCAAGCATGAATAAATGTTTATTTTAACATAAACAATAAGATCATTATGAATGAACCCTCATAAACTAAACTAGTGAAATGACTTATTAAGACCCCATAACCTTACACATCAAGTAAACCCAACAAAAACCATAACTAATGCCCAACTTCTCATTGCATATCATTTAGAGTACATATAATCATGCTTCAGCAATAGAGACCAAACACACGCTCATAAGTGAAAACAATCTTCATATAATATCAACAATATGCAAGATAATTATATCTATATCATATACCATTATAAGAATAAACTTATATAAGAACATCCTCATAAGACTTCCCTCAAGGATAACTAGTGCAATATTTAGGTATAGTCTCATATTCCTACCTAGACTAAGCCAAACCTCTTAGGTCAGACTAGTTAGAGTGAATTCCTTTCGTTTATTTTACCTTTAACGGAACATTTTGTGTTAACCGACATATACCACATGAGATAATGTGGAATCCGGTGTCATGGAACCCTACACAGAAAAAAGGCGGAGTACTTTCCAAGGTAGTACCAAAACATGAACATAGCATCTAGGTGGATCCACTAGCTAGTATTCCTATGGGGGCAACATAGTTCAAGATCTAGGGTATATAGTTGGGACCCTCTTTATGATTCATGCATTATAGTCTCCAATCTCATGAGTACATTAGCGATCCTTCCTTCCCTATGTGGGAAGAGACACTCCTCACTCTAGTTCACTCGGTGCTAAGCTAGAGTCCCTTTTAAAATGTCTTTAATGCATTTATTAATCATTATAGCTTAATGTAGGTCATAGGGTCTATCCCTTATATTTTAATTATAATCATAGCTCAATAAGAATTGCAATAGTATTGTCCTTTCATCACAATTCATACAAGTGAGGTTAGCACATTTGCATAGTCACATCATAAAAAGGCACATTGGTAAGTTATCAATATCCTTTTATCATTTACATCTTATCCAAGAACTAACAATCAATAGTTCAAGACATTTCAATTCAACATCATACTAACCCTATCAATCTTAATATAAGGTAAACTTCAATGCAACATCATCACTTAATCACAAATAATTACAATTGAAGTAAAGAATAGAGATCACAAGACTCACTCAATCTCCATCACAATGCCATCATCAAGGTATTAAAATAACCCTAAAACTTAACCTAGCAATGGTACAATATCACCACATAATAGTTACCAATATAATAACAAGTCCAATCGAATGATTATGCAACAATCCATCACTAGTTCATAGCCTCAAATTAGAGACTTAGATCAAATTCATAACCTACTTCACAACCTAGGTTAATTAATAAAGAAATAGTATAATTAGATTAAAATATATCACAATCTACTCATAATTAGCATAATAACACCAAGGATGGTATTTTAGAGATTAACCAAACCAATTACGACAATACTATACAATTCAATTCAAAATCACCACCTAGTGTTGATGGGAATACATCATCTTCTACAATTGACACCAATACATCTACAAGTAGCATAATTGAGTTATAATACATTTTAATATACTCATAATATCCAAATAAATCATAAACAAAGCAATTGAGAAGATCAATTTCGTATTGGAAGAAAATCCACATGAATATTATCTTTCTGAAATCATCTTGAATTTTAACAATACCTTGTGCATTGATGCATTTTGATGTATAAACATGAACTTTAGTAGCCCTAGAACCCTCTTGATGTTGAATTCTATGGTGTTCTTTTACTTGTGAGAAAGAAAAAAACAGAAGGAGGAGCAATAAGGGTTTGGGAAATTATGAGAATTAGGTTAGGTTTTTTATATAGGTCATTAAAAAACATAATTAGACTTTCCTTAACCCCTAACTAATTAACTAACCACCTAATTAATTAATTTGACTTACCTTAAAACGTGCAGCAAAACAGTGGACTCCACATACTAGACCACGTCTATTGTCCATTTATCAAACGACGTCCAAGGGAACAACTGTACCATTGGTCCGTCTTTTTGTTTGGAGACTTATAAAAATAGTATTCCCATGAATTTGGATAAGTGACCCAGCGCTGCCCGATCGATTGGTTTGCACTTGTTTGTGGACATTGCTTTTGGCAGCTATTTGCCAAATTGCAAGGGTCCTCTTCAACAACCCTTTATTGGTCCTTGAGGAGTCGTACCGAGACATTTTTACAATAAACTAACTCTAATAAGTGTTACACACCCATCCATAAGAATTCATCATTTTCCGACTACTAAAACTTAGTCAAATAGGCTAACACACAATAGCACCTCATTGAACTAGTTTCCAGACGTCATGAACGTTCCTTAGTGTTTTGATTCCTAAACTTCCTAAATGACTGATATGCACTATTTTGACCTTAAAACAGTGAAACAACCTTGAGACACTCATGTTAGGCTCTAGATTAGGCTTTACACATCATTTGTATCTTGGAATTCCATAAGACTATCAATAACACATCTTAAAGTGTTTGTTCATTGTGTTATACTCGTGTACCAACTTTCAAATAGAGAATATAGTCTCAATATCTTATTTATTATTTTTGAAAGGGGTTTTACCTTCTTTTTTTTGTTATTTTTACCCTCCCTAGGGGATCTCATCCCTTTTTCTCACTTGGTGACTCGAACTCGCAACCAATCCTACCACTTTTGCTCCCTTGGTGACTTGAACTCGAAACCTTTGGGTTGGAAGTGAGGGCTGCTTACATCAAACCAACTAACTCTCATCATTAAGAAACTTGAGTTTTGCCATTATTAACATAGACTACAGTTAAAAAATTGAAGTTATAAAACAACATAACTCTTAATTCAGGAAAAATTGACATAATTAGTTAACATATTTGATAATTTAATGATAAAACGTTAACAAGTCGTTTCACATCAAACAAATCTAAAAAAGGTAATATAGTAATTTAATTATAGTGATTTTAGTTTATTATTTTTATTTTATATTTTCTTTCATCACAACAACATTGTATATTCTTATAACATAATATTAAATTGTTTATATAGTATAAGATGAATTTCAAATTTTAATAAATTTATATTTAATTTTTAGATAAAGATATATTTTACATTCACATGTAAAAATAATATTAACTATATAGTAATTAGGTCTTAATAGAACATCCTAATATTCAAAACTTGTATTTAAAGTCAAATAATAAAATTTAAATGCACAACTTAATTATATTAGATTTTGACATCTTAATCTTATTAAAAATAAATGATACCCATATAATCTCAAATGATTTCTCATTTTAAAGTAAAAACGAGCTATAAATACCTTATGGTGAAGGTTGTTATTTTTTAATCTTAACTAATCTTATATGACAAAACATCTAACACCCACTTCTTTGAAATATTCATCTCATGAAAATATAACAAACTTTACTTACATAGTGCTCATTATCATGTAATTATCATCATATATATTTACCTCTTACTTTGATGTGTGTGTATACATAGATACATATATATATATATATATATATATATATATATATATATATATATATATATATATATATATATATATATATATATATATATATATATATATATATATATATATATATATATATATATATATATATATATATCTGTGTGTGTGTGTGTGTGTGTGCGTGTGTATATATATATGTATATATACATATATATATACATATATATATTATATATATATGTATATATATATATTACAGAAGTAACATTTTCATCTATTATTTCATTCTCTTAAAAATATGAACCTAAGTATCTAAATTGTTTGTACTTTGATACCTCTTTTTAATTTACAACTTAATTTGATCTTCTCATTCTGATTAAACATGCAATATACACTATCAGTTGTATTTCTAATTTCATGAATACCTTGTTTTCTAATGTGTTTTCTATCTTTCATGTTTTTTTTTATTTAATTAAAATATTTATCAAGTGTAACAAATGGCTATGAATTGTGGCATTTTAAAATCTTCACAATTTGATGCAAGTTTAGGAGGTTATCACAAACCTCCTCAATAAAAATGCTAAAAATTAAAATAAATTGGTGTTCGCAAAACCTGAAAATTGGTGAAATTTGCGGAGGTTAACACAGGCCCCCGCATTAAAATTGTGACAAAATAAATTATATCCCATGGTTTAAAATAAACACTACAAAATGATTTTGTAGTGGAGTTTTTTAATATTTCCATAAATAAAACTTTGAAAATTAGCCTATTTTTTGTATTAAAGGTTAAGAGAGATAAGCTAGATCAGAACGAAGATTTGGGAATCTTCATTAGGTATAGCTTATTTTCTAAAGCTTATAAGATCTTTCAACCTCAATCAGACAAGGTTAGGGTAAGTAGACACGTTCAATTCAATAAGGAAGTTCAATGAGAATGGAATGAGGAGTCTCGAGTTAAAAACAATAATTCACAACTTGGTTATGATGACTTGGTTGATGATCAAACTATTAGGGAAACCAATTCACTCTATAATATTTATGACCGATGCAATGTTGCTTATTTTTTAATCCAACAGGATATGAGGAAGCAAAAATGAATAAAAATTTGAATAATACAATGAAGGAGGAGCTGACCATAATAGAATAGAACCAAACTTTGATGGAGTGATTGTGGATCCATCTAAGATTGAGACAGTGAAGAATTGGGTGAGACCCACAAACGTGTCAGAAATAAGGAGTTTTGTTGGCTTGGCTAGCTACTACCGCCGATTTGTCAAGGGATTCTCTTCTATTGCTTCCCAATTAACAAACTTGACTAAGCAGAATGTTCCATTTGTATGGTCGGATGAGTGTGAGGAAAGCTTTCAGAAACTCAAGACCTTGTTGACTACTGCACCAATTCTTACCTTGCCAGTAGAGGGTAAGGACTTCATTGTTTATTGTGATGCGTCCTATTCTGGGTTGGGTGCAGTGCTAATGCAAGAGAAGAATGAAATTGCTTATGCTTCGAGGCAATTAAAGGTGCATGAACGTAACTATCCGACCCATGATTTGGAGTTGACCGCAGTAGTATTTGCACTAAAGCAATGGAGACACTATTTGTATGGGGTTAAATGTGAAGTCTATACGGACCATCGTAGCCTACAGTATGTCTTCACTCAGAAGGATTTGAATTTGAGACAGAGGAGATGGATGGAACTACTGAAGGACTACGATATCACTATTCTGTATCATCCGGGGAAGGCTAATGTTGTGGCAGACGCCTTAAGTAGGAAGGCAGGAAGCATGGGGAGTCTAGCTCATTTGCAAGTTTCTAGACTCCTATTGGCTAGAGAAATCTAAAACCTGGCTAATGACTTTATGAGGCTAGAAGTAAATGAGAAGGGAGGATTTTTAGCTTGTGTGGAGGCGAGATCTTCTTTTCTTGACAAGATCAAGGGAAAACAGTTTGAAGACGAGAAACTAAGCCGAATTCGGGATATGGTGTTGAGAGGAAAGGCTAAAGAGGCCATAATTGATGTAGAAGGTGTTTTGAGGATTAAGGGAAGGGTATGTGTACCCCGTGTTGATGAGTTGATCCACACTATTCTTACATAGGCTCATAGTTCCGGATATTCTATACATCGTGGTGCAACCAAGATGTACCGCGACCTAAAACAACACTTTTGGTGGAGTAGAATGAAGCGCGACATTGTTGATTTTGTTGCCAAATGTCCAAATTGTCAACAAGTAAAGTATGAACACCAAAGTCCCGGAGGAACACTTCAGAGAATGCCCATTCTTGAATGGAAGTGGGAGAGAATCGCAATGGACTTTGTTGTTGGTCTTCCAAAGACATTGGGTAAATTTGATTCCATTTGGGTAATTTTGGATAGATTAACTAAGTCCGCTTACTTCATTTCGGTCAAGGTGACCTACAATGCAGAGAAGTTAGCCAAAATCTACATCTCAGAAATCGTTTGGTTGCATGGAGTTCCACTCTCCATCATATCAGATAGAGGTACGCAGTTTACTTCTAAGTTTTGGAGAACATTGCATGCTGAATTAGGTACTAGGTTGGACCTTAGTACTGCGTTTCACCCTCAGACTGATGGTCAGTCTGAGCGAATGATTCAAGTGTTGGAGGATATGGTTCGTGCATGTGTGATAGAATTTGGTGGTCATTGGAATAACTTCTTACCCTTAGAAGAGTTTTCATATAATAATAGCTATCACTCAAGCATTGACATGGCTCCATTTGAGGCATTGTATGGGAGGAGATGTATGTCTCCCATTGGTTGGTTTGATGCATTTGAGGTTAGACCTTGGGGTACTGATCTGTTGAGGGATTCCTTGGAGAAGGTGAAAGTTATTCAAGAAAAGCTTTAGCGGCTCAAAGTAGACAAAAGGAATATGCAGATCGAAAGGTTAGAGACTTGGACCATTTGAAGTACTAAAGCGAGTAGGGGAGGTGGCTTATGAATTAGCCTTGCCTCCAGGGCTGTCCGGAGTGCATCCGGTATTTCATGTGTCCATGTTAAAAAGATACCATGGGGATGGAAACTACATCATTCGTTGGGATTCTGTTCTGCTTGATGAGAATTTGACTTATGAAGAGGAACCTGTTGCTATTCTAGATAGAGAAGTTCTCAAGTTGAGGTCGAGGGAGATTGCATCCATCAAAGATCAATGGAAGAATCGACCAGTTTAAAAGGCCACTTGGGAGAAGGAGGTTGATATGCAAGAAAAATACCCACATCTGTTCATAGATTCAGGTACTCCCTTTCGCCCTTATTTCTTTTCTTGTGATCGTTCGAGGACGAACGATGGGTAAATTGGTATCTATTGTAACAACCTGTTTAGTCATTTTGAGTAACAAATTTTATTTCTGGAAAAACTGGCTGATACGACGGACCCCACGACGGACTGTCATGGGCACGACGGACCGTCGAGGGGGTCTCGTTCCATAACACTTAGAAATTAGAAAATTGGGTGCTGAAATCGACTCTCTGAACTCTGTGACGGACCTGCAGGACGGACCGTCACAGGCACGATGGACCATTGTGAGGTTCCGTTCCAAAACACTTCAACTCTTGAGAATTTGGTACTAGGAACAATTCTCTGAACGTCGTGACGGAAGTACAGGACGGACCGTCACAGGCGTGACGGACCGTCACAGACTCTTTAGTGAAAATTGAGTCTCTGAACTTTGCGACGACCTGCAGGACGGACTGTCGCAGGCACGACGGGCCGTCAGAGGTTGCGTAATCCCAGTCTGAGTCGAATTTCTTTAAATGTTTTAAGGGACGTTTTGGACTATTCCTGCTATAATTATAAATTTCGTGGGTTAATATTAATAAGTCTAATTACTTAGGGGTTAAAAGAGGTAACCTTGAGTTAATTAGGGGGTTATTATTGCCATCTTTTAAACTTAATTATATACTAATTAGGGTAAAAGAAAGAGGGTTTGAATAAGAAAAATAGAAAGAACAAGAGAAAGAGGGAGAATTGAAAGAGGAAGAGAGAAACAAAGCTCGGCAAAATTGCTTGTTGATCACTAATCTTCGGTGGAGGTAGGTTATGGTTTTTCTATGATATTCGTAGTAAACTCTTAATAGCGAATGATATGTATTGGTAGTATTGTAAACCCTTCTATATGCTTAATTGTATGCTTGCATGAATATGATTATATAATTGTGATAAACTAAGCATGATGAAGTTATTGAATTCAAAATCTTGAAAGAAACCCTAATTCACTTGTTAATGATGATGCCTTGGTATAAAAGAAGGCTCGATAAATTATATAATGAGATTGATGATGCCTTGGTATAAAAGAAGGCTTGATGAATTAGGGGATCGGGTGCCACGTTCCGGTACCAGGATAGAAATAGAGGATCGGGTGCCACGTTCCGGTACCAGGATAGTATATGAGGATCGGAGTGTCACGTTCCGACACCAGGATAGAATATGGATCGGGTGCCACGTTCCGGTACCAGGATAGTATATGAGGATCGGAGTGTCACGTTCCGACACCAGGATAGAATATGGATCGGGTGCCACATTCCGGTACCAGGATAGAATGAGGATCGGAGTGCCACGTTCCGGCACCAGGATAGAATATGGATCGGAGTGTCATGTTCCGACACCAGGATAGTATATGGAGCGGAGTGTCACGTACCGACACAAGAGGAAGAAAGATAATGAACCTTGAAAGATGATAAATATACTCAATCTAATGAACCTAATTCCCAAATGAGTATGGTATTGAGGCTTGCGTCCTAAAGGACGAACTTGATGCTACTTATTGATGAATTATAGTACTTGTTGTTGCTACATGTTGAGTATTATAGTTGATTTATGATATTAATTGATATATACTATTTTCTATTTTTAGTTGGCCGATGATATCTACTCAGTACCTGTGTTTTGTACTGACCCCTACTAGTATGTTTCTTTCTTTGTTATTTGTGGAGTGCAGCAAAAGTGCCGTCATCTTCAACTCAACAGTAATTCTAGCCAGTCGTCGTCACACCAGATCTTCAGGGTGAGCTAATGCTTCTAGCTTGGACTGGATCTTCTTCTTCAAGTCTTGATGCCTTGAACTTCCGGCATGGACTAGCTTTTTACTTGTTTTTGCTTTCTTAGATACTCTTAGTTTAGTAATTTGAGGATAGATGTTCTGGTGATGATGACTTCCAGATTTTGGGGATAATAATAGTTTTTGAATTGATTTTATTAATGAGTTTAAGTCTTCCGCATTACTTTCTGTTATTACATTGAAATGTTAGGTTTTGTATTAGTTGGTTCGCTCATATAGGAGGGTAAGTGTGGGTGCCATTCGCGGCCCGGTTTTGGATCGTGACATATAGGCTATACAATGTTTAGGACTCAAATGAAAAGGAAAGAACTAGAAATCCTGTAACTAGAAAAACATCAAAACCTTGATTGTGGCATTGCCATCAGAAAGTGTGGAGCTATCCAACTTTGATGAGTGAGGATTCCAAGTTTTCCTTAAAATTCGTCTCAAAAGCCCTTAAACAACCGGAACCTAAGATGCTACAGAAAAGGGATAAAATAGAGTTAGTGCACCACTTGTACTAAGTATGATACCATATGCATACACATCATAAAATCATGCTGGAAAGGTACATTTCATTAACCCATGCACTTTACTTTGAAAAGTCTTATGCACATTCAAGAAAACCACAGCAATCAATAAGACATATAGGGTAAGTCAAGGCCATGCACATCTCAAGACCAACCATACTAAGTATGTTCAAGCTAATATGCATATCAACACATTTGAGGACATAATCAAGACAACTCTATCATGAAGTTATGACATCAGCAAGCATGAATAAGAGTTTATTACAACATAAACAAAATAAGACCATTATTCATGAACCCTGATAAAGTAAACTAGTGCAATGACTTAGAAAGACCCCATAACATTACACATCAAGTAAACCCAACAAGAACCATAACTAATGTCCAACTTCTCATTGCATATCATTTAGACTACATATCATCATGCTTCAGCAATAGAGACCAAGCACACGCTCATAAGTGAAAACAATCCTCGTATAGTATCACCAATATGCAAGATAGTGATATGTAAGAACATCCTCATAAGACTTCCCTCAAGGATAACTAGTGCAATATTTAGGTAGAGTCTCATACCCCTACGTAGACTAAGCCAAACCCCTTAGGTCAGACTAGTTAGAGTGCATTCCTTTTGTGCATTTTACCTTTTTTGGAACATTTTGCGTTAACCGACATACACCATATGAGATAATGTGGAATCTGGTGTCATGGAACCCTACACAGAAAAAAGGAGTACTACTTTCCAAGGTAGTACCAAAACATGAACATAGCATCTAGGTGGATCCACTAGCTAGTATTCCTATGGGGGCAACATAGTTCAAGAACTAGGAGATATAGTTGGGACCTTCTTTATGATACATGCATTATAGTCTCAAATATTATGAGTACATCTTCCCTATGTGGGAAGAGACACTCCTCACTCTAGTTCACTCGGTGCTATGCTAGAGACCCTTTAAAAATGTATTTAATGCCTTTTGTAATCATCATAGCTTAATGTAGGTCATAGGGTCTATCCCTTATATATTAATTATCATCATAGCTCAATAAGAATTGCAATAGTATTGTCCTTTCATCACAATTTTTACAAGTGAGGTTAGCATATTTACATACTCACATCATAAAAAGGCACATTGGTAAGTTATCAATATCCTTATATTATTTACATCTTATCCAACAACTCACAATCAATAGTTCAAGACATTTCAATTCAACATCAGACTAACCCTATCAATCTTAATATAAGGTATACTTCAATGCAACATCATCACTTAATCACAAGTAATAACAATTGAAGTAAAGAATAGAGATCACAAGGCTCACTCACTCTCCTTCACAATGCCATCATCAAGGTCTTAAAATAACCCTACAAATTAGCCCAACAATGATATAATAGCACCACCTAATAGTTACCAATATAATAACAAGTCCAATTGAATCATTATACAACAATCCATCACTAGTTCATAGCCTTGAATTAGAGACTTAGATAAAATTCATAACCTACTTTACAACCTAGGTTAATTAATAAATAAATAGTATCATTGGACTACAATGTATCACAATCTACTGATAATTAGCATAATAACACCAAGGATGGTAATTTACACATTAACCAAACCAATTAAGTCAATACTTTACAATTCAATTCAAAATCACCACCTAGTGTTGATGGGAATACATCATCTCCTACAATTGACACCAATACATCATGAAGTAACATAATTGAGTTATAATGCATTTTAATATACTCATTATATCAAAATAAATCATAAACCAAAGCAATTCAGAATATCAATTTCGTATTGGAAGAAAATCCACATGAATGTTTTCTTTTTGAAATCATCTTGAATTTTATCAATACCTTGTTCATTGATGAATTTTGATGTGTAAACATGAAATTTTGTAACCCTAGAACCCTCTTGACCTTGAATTCTATGGTGTTCTTCTACTTGGGAGAAAGAAAAAAACAGAAGGAAGAGCAATAAGGGTTATGGAAATTATGATAATTAGGTTAGGTTCTTTATATAGGTCATTAAAAAACTAATTAGACTTCCCTTAACCCCTAACTAATTAACTAACCACCTAATTAATTAATTTAAATTACCTTAAAACGTGCAGCAAAACAGTGGACTCCATAGACTAGACCACGTCTATGGTCCATTTATCAATCGACGTCCAAGGGACCAACCGTCCTGTTGGTCCGTCGTTTTGTTCATAGAATTATAATAATAAGATTCCCATAAATTTGGCTAAGTGAACTAGCGATGCTCGATCGATTGGTTTTCACTTGTTGGTGAATATTTCTTTTGGCAGCTATTTGCCAAATTGCAAGGGTCCTCCTCAGCAGCACTTTGTTGGTCCTTGGAGAGTCGTACACAGACATTTTTACAATAAAGTAACTCTAATAAGTGTTAGACACCCTTCCATAAGAATTCATCATTTTCAGACTCCTAAAACATAGTCAAATAGGCTAAGGCACAATAGAACCTCATTGAACTAGTTTCCAAACGTCATGAACGTTCCTTGATGTTTTGATTCCTAAACTTACTAAATGACTGATATACACTATTTTGACCTTAAAACACTGACACAACCTTGAGACACTCATGTTAGGCTCTAGATTAGGATTTACGCATCATTTGTATCTTGGAATTCCATAAGACTATCAATAACACATCTTAAAGTGTTTGATCATTGTTTTATACTCGTGTACCAACATACAAATAGAGAATGTTTTTGTTGTTACGGGTTTCAGGATCATCTTTGATTGTCTCATAGATTCGGTTGATTAATAGGAGATTACTTTTCTCTTAATCATTATATTATTAACTAGTTGTAATTATTCCTATATTATAGGAATGTTAGAAGTCTTTTAGTAGTCCATGTTTTGTGTTAGTTGTATTGCACCTCTACTTATTTAATTAACTTGAAGTTCACTAAAAATTATTCTTCATATTTCAATTCATGTTATTGTTCCAGCTATTAATATCATTGGAAATAAACATAAGAATTATTCTGCTAGGCTGCTTTGTATTTCCAATAAGGTAAGATACTTGGAAATGAACTTACTTATAATAGAATAGTTTAAAGATACTTGTAACTTACCAGAGAGATATGAGGCAATTATCGCTTCATTGGAAATTAATAAAAGATATGTCAAAACTTATCTTGGAAGATTTATTGTGTGTATTGCAGGCAGAAGAACAACAAAGAATGATTAGGCGTGAGGGAGCCTTACAAGACAAGTTTCATCTCGGTTCAAGTTCCAAGGGAAACAAAGGAAAAGGAAAGGAAGAAAATCATGGAACCTACGAAGAGACAACAATGACAAATGTGTTTCTGCAACTAAGAACAACAGAGAAGGCAAATATTCTCCACACAAACACTGTGGGAGGAAAAATAATCCACACTTCAAGTATTGGAGGAAATCTGATATGAAATGCAGAAAGTGCCACAAGCTCGGTCATGTTGATTATCTGCAAACAGGACGTATCACAACAACAAAATGATGCACATATTATAGAACAACAACAAGAAGCTCAACTATTTGTGGCCACCTCTTTTGTATGCAAAAATCAGAAAGTTGACTTGTTGAAAATTGTTGTACGAACCATATGACAAGTGATGAAAAGCTTTTCAGAGGACTTTATAGATCAATTAAATCAAGAGTAAGGATTAAAAATCTAGAATACCTCTCAGAGCAAAGAAAGGGGATTGTAGCGATTGAAAGTTACAAAGGTACAAAACTTATATATGAAGTTTTATTTGTTCCTGAAATTGATCAGAGTTTATTTAATGTTGGGAAACTCCTAGAAAATGGATTTAAATTATTGTTTCAAGATAAACGTGTCTGATCCATGATTCTAATGGGCATGAAATTTTTTAATTAAAATTAAGGGAAAAAGGTTTTTTTAGAATCCATTGAACGAGGAATATATAGATTTACCAAGCCAGCTAAATGTAGCAGAAACATTGAACAAAAGGTTGGGGCACTTCACTCACAAAGCTTGATTGTTTATCATTGGAGAAAAATGGTAAATGGTTTACCAAACTTAGAGGAGAACTCCTCATATTGTAGGGCTTCCATGCTTGGCAAACATATTAGACTTCCATTTGAAAATTTAACTTGGTGAGCTATAGAATATTGAAACTCATTCACATCGATCTTTGTGGTCCACATAGAACTCCATCACTCAATGACAGCAAGTATTATGTTATCTTAATTGATGATCTGACAAGAATTTATTGGATTTATTTTATGAAGTTTTAGTCTGAAGATGCTGGAATTATCATGAAGTTGAAAGCTTGGATAGAAAATCAAGGCCACAAGATTCAGGTCATCAGGTCCGATAATCTAACTGAATATACCTCAGATATGTTCAATTCTCTTTGTGAACCAGCTTGAATTGAGAACCAGCTTATCTGTCTGTTATTCTCCACAACAAAATGGAGTGAGTGAGGAAAAAGTAAAACCATCATGGAGATGTTGAGATACTTATTGGAGGAGAAGTATCTACCAAAGAAGTTTTGGGATGAAGCAACAATAACTTATGTTGTCTTGTTGATTAGATAGCCTACGCGGGCAGTGGAAGAAAAGACTCCATTTGAGGCACGGTATGGTGTCAAACCTGCTTTGGAATAACTCAAGATATTTGAATGTATGTGTTTTTCTTAACTACAAAAAGGGTCATTTTGTTGAGTTTTTTTTTTAATCAATTTGTGGGAGTTTTTGACCCACATAAAAATAATTGAGACGGTTTTAAAAGCTGACACAATTACCTATGCCACGAGCATATTTGTGCTGGTTTAATAGAGCCTCCATACGTCCGCCATAAAACAAATTTGCAATTTGCAGTGGTTTTCTAAATCAATTTGTTGTAATTCGTAACCCCATAAATATAATTTTAGAACTTGAATAACTACACTCTCAAGGGGTTTATAACCCACACGATATAGTCTCAATATCGTATTTAATATTTTTGAAAGGGGTTTTATCTTCTTTTTTTTTGTTATTTTTACCCTCCCTAGGGGATCTCATCCTTTTTTCTCACCTGGTGACTCGAACTCGCAACCCATCCTACGACTTTTGCTCCCTTGTTGACTTGAACTCGAAACCTTTGGGTTTTAAGTGAGGGCTGCTTACATCAAACCAACTAACTCTCATCATTAAGAAACTTGAGTTTTACCATTATTAACAGAGACTACACTTAAAATATTTAAGTTACAAAACAACATAACACTTAATTCATGAAAAATTCACATAATTACTTAACATATTTGATAACTTAATGATAAAACGATAACAAGTGATTTCACATCAAACAAATGTAAAAAAAGTAGTATAGTAACATCCTAATATTCAAAACTTCTATCTAAAGTCATATAATAAAATTTAAATGCACAACCTAATTATATTAGATTTTTACATCTTAATATTAGTAAAAATAAATTGTGCCTATATCATCTCAAATGATTTCTCATTTTAAAGTCAAAACGTGCTATTAATACCTTATGGTGAAGGTTGTTATTTTTTAATCTTACTTTATATTGTATGACAAAACATCTTACACCCACTTCTTTGAAATATTCATCTCATGAAAATATATTAAACTTTACTTACATAGTGCTCATTATCATGTTATTATAATCATATATATTTACCTCTTACTTTGATGTGTGTGTATACATATATATATATATATATATATATATATATATCACATACGACATCATTAATGTTTTTATTTTAACGATTCAATTACATATTACAGAAGTAACATTTTCATATATTATTTCATTCTCTTGAAAATATGAACCTAAATATCTAAATTGTATGTACTTTGATACCACAATTCAATTTACAACTTAATTTGATCTTTTCATTGTGATTAAACATGCAATATACATTATCAGTTGTATTTGGACTTTCCATGATTACCTTGTTTTCTAATGTGTTTTCTATCTTTCATTTTGTTTTTATTTAATTCTAATATTTTTGTGGCATTTTAAAATCTTCACAATTTGATGTAAGTTTAGGATGTTATCACAAACCTCCACAATAAAAAGCTAAAAATTAAAATAAATTGGTATTCGCAAAACCACACAAATTGGTGAAATTTGCGGAGGTTATCACAAGCCCCGCAATAAAACTGTCACAAAATAAATTATTTCCATGGATTAAAATAAACACTGCAAAATGATTTTATAGTGGAGTTTTTTAATATTTCCATATATAAACCTTTGCAAATTAGCCTATTTTTTGTAGTAAAGGTTAAGAGATACAAGCTAGATAAGAACGAAGATTTGAGAATCTTATTAGCTATAGCTAATTTTCTAAAGCTTATAGGATCTCGCAACCTCAATCAGACAAGATTAGGGTAAGTAGACACGTTCAATTCAATGAGGAAGATCAATGGGAATGGAATGAGGAGTCTCGAGTTAAAAACAATAATTCACAACTTGGTTATGATGACTCGGTTGATGATCAACCTATTAGGGAAACCAAGTCACTCTATGATATTTATGAGAGATGCAGTGTTGCTTATTTTTTGAACCAATAGTATATGAGGAAGCCAAAATGAATAAAAATTTGAATAATGCAATGAAGGAGGAGCTGACCATAATAGAAAAGAACCAAAGTTGGACGCTCCTGGAAAGACCCCAAGATAGAAAAGTGATTGGAGTGAAATAGATTTTTCGAAAAAAAGTTAAATCGAGATAGTTCGGTAAACAAGCACAAAGCTAGATTGGCTATGACAATTTATGCACAAGTTCGGGTTGTAGATTTCCATGAAACTTATGCTCCAATAGCCAAATTGGAACATTCCGTATGCTTTTGGCTATTCTGGCAAAGAAAAATTTATTATTCAAATGGACATGAAGTTTGCTTTCTTGAATGGTGTACTACGGGAAAAAATATATGTTGAGCAGCCAGAAGGGTTTAGCGTACTAGGGAATGAAAATATGGTTTATCTATTAAAGAAATCCCAATACGGACTAAAGCGAGCTCCTATAGCTTGGTATAACTTATTGGATAATTATTGGCTAGACATAGACTTTGAAAAAAGCTCGAGTGAGTCGACTTTTTATGTCAAGAAAGTTGTCTCTAACATTATTATTATTTCTCTTTATGTCGATGATTTACTAGTGACAGGATATAATATAGGGCTTAAGTAAGAATTCAAGAGGAAATGATGAATGTCTTTGAGATGATTGATCTATAATTCTTTAATTAGCCCTATATTATTTCCTATCACTAGAGATGTGAAGGTGGATGAAAGATGCATATTGGGATTGGAATATCTCTAAGTCAGAAGGATGTGTATTGAACCCACTTAAGAAGTTTCAATGATGTCTTGGAAGTAGAACGATGATGATTTTTTTGTTAGTGGCACTAGACCTTGCCAGTAATTTATGGAATATGTGATCTTGGTATCCTGGAATGTTCAAACTTTGAAGTTTCTAGTTCTATTGAAGAATTTATGCGAGTGAAACAACGATGATTGGGAAGAACGAGACATGGAAACTAGTTGAAAAACCTGAAACTACTCAAGTTATTTGAGTTAAATAATGAACAGAGTAAAGTTGAATACGGAAAAACTACCCTATGTATTCAATAAAATTAGGAATTTCCTCTCATTTTAGAAATTAATTATTTTTCTGGATTTCTTCTACTACTACGAAATCTGGTATTCAAAGTGTATTTTATTGTTGTTGAGTGGTTCGCTAACTGTGATTTTTGGTACTGATACACCGGTGAGTAATATTGTTCTATCCTCGAAGGATATATTCTCTTAACCTTGGGTACTTGAGGGAAATAATTTTCTTAAGGGACACTATAAATTATGTGGGATTGATTTTCTTTGTTTGAGAAAAATATGTTTATGTTGTTTCTAAACAATTTTTGATTTTATTTTCTCTGTTAGTTTGATTTTATAGTTTTGAAAAGATTCTTTAAACTTTGTTGTTTCCTATCAAGTTCTTCAAAGTTTTGTTCAAACTAACATAGCAATAAAAGATGAACAACAATTTCTGTCTCCTTTCTAATGTCCTATGGAGTTGAATTTCTGCCAAAAAATGAATCTAACTTCTCTCTTTTTTTTAGATTCAGCTTTTTAAAAAAGTTTTTTAATAAAATCAAACAAAATCATTATACGAAGTGTAATCCTTTATAAGAATTTTATAGCCATTATATATAATTTCAAAAATTAAGTTTCAGAATGTATGTACCACAACATATGTCATTTTCAATCTCAGATATAATGATTTTGAAAATGCAGAATACACTCTATTTAAAATTGAATATGAATTAAATAGAAGAAACAGAATAAAATATGAGCAATAAACAAAATTTAGGAGAGAATTTGAATTTTTTCTGATATATTAACTTTAGCTTTAGGATACTCCATATCCTCGAAAGACTTTACAGTCGTGGATTACTCTTTATTTTTTTCACTAAATTATGCCCTTTTTATTAACTGCCCCATATTCGTATACTCTTAACCTGCATATATCAAAAATACATATCTTTTCTAAGTTAGATACATATATTTGCAAAAAAACTCTGACACAAATTATAATTTGAAAAATTGTTTTTTTCAATGTCTAATTAGGATCAATAGTAGTGTGTGTTACATTGTTTTCATATGTACCCCAGATAAGTACCATATAATTTTAGTAGCTTAAAATAATACTAATACCAAAAAATTTCAAAAAAATAATTAGATTTTATGTTTCTCACTAAAAGATATCAAATATAAGTAGAGTTGAGTTAAAAAATATTGCCTGAACCCTATAAAAATAACTAGTTGGGTTGGGCCAACATCATTAACCAAGCCCATTTTTGTGGCACTAAACCTTTTTGTGACGCTTCTCTCTGAAGTTTTACCTAAAAAAAAATTATTTCCTTTAACTTTTTACTATTCACTGCTAAAGTTCCACACTGATTCCTTCTTCTTCTTCGCCGATGAACTTTATGCAGTTATAACTCATCTAGCTACGCCAATATTCATCTTTCGTCTAGACGAATATGATCTTAATTGAATGTTGATGAAGTATACTGGTAAGTTCTATGAGGGAAAAAGCGAACTGCTCTTCATGATAGATTAGAGGATGAAATAATTTTATCATTAACATCTCATCACGATCATTAACCAAAAACAAAGGTAATGTTTTCCTTCATTTTATAAATTCCAAATTCGATGGATTGAAACCCATAAATTGTACTAAGGCCACCATCTAGATCTAGATCTATGAAAAAGGAATTCGTATAAATTATCTAGATTTGTATCTATTAAAAAAATTCTATTGAATCTTCTAGATATGGATCTATGAAAACGGAATTCTAATCAATTGTTTTCTTTGGTTCTTTTGTCTCATTGCGCTGCTTCACTATTAAAGTCAACCAAGTATCACTCTCTACAGGTCTACATATCTAGCAATCAGGTATCAATATCTACTTTTAAGACGTTTTCGATATGTAAACAAATTCTAAGATGACAAAGAAAAATAATTTTGTCACTTATATTTTTTTATAATATGAGAAATCTTAAACAGTTGGTCAATTTATGAAAAATAAGAAATTGATTCGACCGGAAGCTTCTCTTGCCTTTTTTCACTGCCTGCTCTATTACTACTTTCTCAGGTGCAAATGCATGATACTTAACCAACTAAATCTAACTATGGCAAATTAAAAGCAAATATAGATAATACCATAGATAATTATTAACATCTACAAGTCTATAAACTAGTGGAGACTGATGTGAAATTTTGAAATGGAGAAAATCAAACTGAAAATGCGAGTGACCTAAATTCGAGAGTTGATTCAACATGGTACTAAATTTAAAACTTTGCTAGAAAAGGGAAGAAGAAAAAATTATGTTATATCAAAATTCTGAATCAATGGTTGTTGAAGTGAATTTCATTCACACTTTTATTGCTAATTATCTTAAATGGATGGTGAATAGGCGCACGTGTTTTTCTATAGAATGCTGAAAATTTTATTAAGTCATCCACATTACTAATTTGACTTGGAACCAATTTCTATAGTGTGCAAACGATTTCTTGTTTTCACCAACTGTGCATACCTCCGTTTATCTTTGATCAACTCACCTGTGCTCATCCAGAGTACAAAATCTGAAATCATTCACCCATTTTTTATTATTAATTCCATTTATCTTAGTGAGTTTAGCGATGATTTTGATTTGTTTTCTTGTTGATCTTGCAAAGTACATTTCATATGAATCCAATCTTGAACAACTTGATGTCTAGAATTACAATACATTACCCTTTAAGTGGTTAGAGTTGAGGTGGAAATTAAAGGGATTTAGGTTAGGCTAGTATGAATCTCATTATTTTGTGTGATTCTAATTAGTTGAGAGACTTTGTTCCTAACGTTATCGAGCTTGGGAAAGCTTCCCTTTTAGATTCTAGAAACGGAATTTTTATGTTATAACAAAGTTGTTTTGATTTTAGAAACAACGATGTAATTTCTATCTAGGTATCGATTATGTTTTAGATTATGTATGTATATCATTAGAGGTTAGCCATTTGGTCGTGACTGATTATGGTCAGTCCTGGCCGTCGATTGGTTCGACAGCAACTTTCCCAGGGGTCTTTTAGACCTTTCACACTTCTCTTAAACCCTATGTTACGTCGTTTTGATCCTAAATCATCATATTTTAGTCAGTTTAAGCCTAGAAACATAATTAAAATACATCTAAGTCAAATCATTAAACAAAACTTAGAAAATTAGAAGCAAGAAATAAGAAAAAGCTCAATAACCCTAGTTCAAGAACTCCACAAGTTCCAGCAGTTCCAGTCCCGAAACATACATAATTTTTTGTAAATTTCATCACCAGGTATGTGAAATTTCACTAGTGGGTTCCTTTTACCCATTGGGTCCCTAGTTTTCAGTCAGATTCTTGATTTTCTTATCATAATTAAACCTAGGGTTTCTATAACTTTGATCGAACTTCATTAATTTATTAGATATATATTCCAAATCAGATTATCATGTTATTACTCAGATTATCTCATGAATTTCAGAACCTTAGCTTTTATTTCTTTAGTTTTTGAATTACACATGCTAGGTCAGATATTTCAAACAATTCAGATATACATGCCTCGGTTTTAAATGCATAATTACCAGATTAATTGTTGCATTCTCAGTTTGCATGTTCAGTTTTGAGTTATTCAGTATTTACAGAAACTCAAACATAATCAGTTAATTTTAAGAATTCATTGGGAGTAGCATAATACCGAGTTGGACTAAGATTTAGCTTATCTAGTATTCCCTGAACAACTAGCCAAGTAGGTTGTAACTCCCCTCTGTGGGAAATCAGTTTAGTGATCACGTCAGCATGCATTTATACCTCTGGCAGGGTATATTGGGTCCTCTCGATGGGGCGCATACATCGGACTCCACGTTTAGCTCATGTGGTTTTATTATCGGTTATTAGTAGCTCCCACAGTTCAGTCAGACTCTCTGCATTGACCATTTATCAGTATATTCAGTATTCAGTTTCAGCATGATATGAATTGGTCATTGCATCCAGTTAGCTCAAAAATCAGCATATCATGTTCAGATTATTTTACTTGCTTTTGTGCTTGTTAAGTTATGTTTTATTTTAGTTTTATTCTATCCTACATGCTCAGTACCTTTTAAATACTGACGCATACGTGCGCTACATCTTCTCGTGATGTAGGTTCAGCTTCTCAGCATCCAGATCACGCATTGATCGATTTCCTATCTCCAGTTCAGCAGATTCAGTGGTGAGTCCTCATTCTTCAAGGACAACAGTCATTAGTGTTATTTCAGTCTTTAGTCATTTAGTTTCAGTTTTTGCTAGATTTAACTGGGGGCTTGTCCCAGTATTTCCGGTCCAGTTTAGAGGCTTATTTCACACATAGTTAGTTTCAGCATAGTGTTGAGTTAGTAACTTCATTGTATTAAGCTCATAAGTTTTCAAATATATAAGTTTTAGCATATGGGTATTCTCCATCTTTTCATTATAAATTATGATTTAGCTTATGCATCAGTTTGTTATCTTTAGTATGCTTATGATCATTCCAGCAAGGTTAGCTTGGGATCTCTTGTGTTCCTAGGTTCTGTGTCCACGTCTCGGGGGTAGCTTGGGGTGTGACAAATATGGTCCATAGATTAATGCATGCACCGTACTATACCTTCGTGATTTATAGGCCTAGGATCCTGGCCTTTGGCAACGGGCCACTATATTAGAAGGGGTAAGACTCATGGTTCTTGGTTCGTAGTTCAATTCAAAGACTCGATCTCCATTAAAGGGAACCATGAGTAGACAGTACGTCTATTAATAGGCATACGGACCATAGAAGACTCTTTGTAGACGGGCCTTCCAATTTTAGGTGGGGTTAATTTAGTCTTTTCCCCACCCTTTTTATGCCTTAACCCAATGGTTTTACACCGAATTAAGGTTCTTTTCAGTTTAGTCACTACATAAAAAATGATCATTAGTGGAAATTAATTCTTAATTGCTACTAAATATGTATTTATAGTGGCAATTAGAACTCTTTGTATATGATTCTAAAACCTTTAGCAACATTGGTTCTAATGACACTTAATTTATGCCGGTAAAGACTTTAGCTCTTTATTAGTGTCAATATTTAATGTCGTTAAAAGTTTTTTTTGTTGTAGTGAGTTCAGCCCTAACACTCTTATAATCACTCCCAAGAAGGACCAGAGAATCGATAGTTAGGGCTTTCAAGCATCTTCTTAAAATTTCTTCAAAAACTTTATTTTTCCAGGTATGTATTCATAGTGTTGGATTACCTTGCTCCTCAAGCCCTACAACTAAATTCAATAGTAAAGAGATAAATCTAGTCTCAATTTGACTTGTTTATATGATTCTAAGTTCTGATTTCTTAACTTTAGAGACTATAATACTTTATTCTTGTGTTGTTAATAACCTTATTATCACATGAACCCTTGTTGGTGAAACTTGTGAAAGGCTTTGTGCATTTATTTCCATAGAGTGATTTGAAAATTTAATGTATGTCCAAGTATAGTTGAAGTCTCATTTGAGAAGATCACTTATGGTTCTAATGTATTATTTTTGCATGGAGAAAAGTATTCCTATTTTAAGAAGAGCATTTTTAGTTTTTCAGAAGAATTTTCAGTCTAGGGATTAGTAATCCTTTAAAAATGCCTTTTTAGTACTAACTCAATCTAATGAGTATTATTATATGAGTATTAATACATATAATTTGGTAATAGTATGGAGCACGAATTTGGATAAGAGTTATGACAACTTAAACCCCATAACCTCCGCCACCGGTGTAGATATGCTCGTAGATGGATCCAAAGGTTAAGCTGCCTCCTATACCCCGGTAAGGTACAGGGTGGTTCTGGCAACATTGTTAAAACGTTGTATCATCAAAAAAAATTCAGTGATGGTTGTCAGTTCGAGAAACTCCCCAAGAAAGTAAAGTTTTTATTTAAGTATTTTGTTGTCATTGCATACCTTTTTGTGGAGCTTTTAATGATTTTGTTTCATATTTTATGCTTTACTTCATCTGAACTATGTTAGTCGGCCATTCAATTAACTTAATTTAGTTGGATACACTATGTCTTTTGCTCAACCAAGATGTATCCACAATTTCTCAACTTGTGATATATTGATTTAGGGTTTGTCGTTTTGAATCATTATATTTTAATTTTTTTAATTCGACTATATGTGACATGTATATATTACTATATCACTAATATTATTTTAGGAGAAAAATGTGTATCATCACCAAAAAAACCACTCAACCATCACCATGAATTCAAATCTTAAACAAGAAATGTTATGTGTACAATCTACGCTAAACTTAAATATTCAGTATACAAGAAAAATCACTCAACCATCACCATAAATTCAGATCTCAAACCAGAAACATTGTGTATAGAATCTAGCTACAACATAAATATTCACTAGATTCCTTGATATAACACATAGATATTTTTTTGATAAAAACATTCAAATTGAGGAAGTTCATTTAGTTATAAACTTTCAGATACACTCGCTCTCCAAATTTTGATAGAGAGCATTAGATACCATGAAAAACAAGAACAAAAGAGTATAAAACATTAAAAAAACAAGGGAGTTTTGGGCATTGGGTTTATATCTTCTTTACTCGCGGCAGTTGTGATACTTGGAAACATAGTTGCTGTTGTTCTTGATTTCTAAATACATGAGTGCAAGTCTATATTTGAATTCATGAATACAAGTTGGTTGTTCATAAAGTTGTGATGAACAATTTAAATTATTCATATTCAAACTTGCATTTTTCTTTAATAATTCAACTAAATTCACCTTAAGTCTGCTAAAAATCCCTCTAATTCAAGATATGATCTCCTCGTCATATACTAATTTTGTTTTAAAATATCATCCACTAAGAACAAGAGGTTCAATGTGGATAAACAAAAGAATAAAGTCAGTAGATTTGAAGAATAAATCCTACACCATACTATGTTTATGAATAAAAAGAAAGAGAAAAGGAGGAGGAAAAAAGAGTAGGATAATGATATGGAGGAGGAAAAAAGAATCATAAGGCAGTTGTACAAGAAAAACTCGATATATACTTAAGAGGATCTTCAATTACTTCCTCCTTCTTCACATATTTAAGTGCAATGAGGTTTAGGACTTCCTATCACTAAGCTGATGATTCCCAAGACCTCGACCCCGTTGATCTGATGCAAGCTACTCAAATTCACTAACAAAACCTCGACCCATAATCACTCACGACCAAATTGATAGTTTTTGAAGAAACAATTACAGAATCCAAAACATAATCGATACTTGAATAACTAATACATAGCTCTGTCCAAAATCTGAACAACTTTGTTATAACATAAAAATTAGAGTCACGCAAAAGAGTGAGATTCATACATGTCAAAACCTAAATCCCTGTAATTTTTGCCCCAACTCAAATCATTTAAAGGTTAATATTTTGTGATTCAAGATATCAAGTTGTTAAAGATTGAATATATATATATATATATATATATATATATATATATATATATATATATATATATATATATATATATATATAAAACATACTTGGCAAGATCAAGCTCACTACTGCAATTACTAAGATAAATGGAATTAATAATAAAATATCAGTAAATGAGTTTAGATTTAGTATTCTGGATGAGCATAGGGGAGTTGATCAAAGATGAACTGAGGCGTGCACACTTAATGAAAACAAGAAATTGTTTGCACAGTAGAGTAAATGATTCCAACTCGAATAGTCACGCAAATGACTTAATATAAGTTTTTCAGCATTCTATAGGAAAACTCATGCGCCCATTTGTCACCCATTTCAGCCAATTAGGGATAAAAATGTGAAAGAAATTGTCTCAAATAACCATAGGTTCTGAATTCAGATAGCGCATAATTGTTTGATTCTTCCCATTTCTTGAGTCTTGAATTTATTATCATATTGAAGCAAATCTTGAATTTAGGCTAGTAGCAATTTGTGTTTGATTTTGTCCAAAATTTCAATCAGTCTCTACAAGTTTATAGACTTATAGATGTTAACAATTATCTATACGGTGTTAGCAATTTTCTTTTCACTTCGCCTGAATTAGATTTGATTGGATAAGTATCATGCACGTGAGAAAGCAGTAATAGAGCACGCATCAAAAAAGGCAAGAGGAGCGTCCAATCGAATCAGTTTCTCAATTTTTCTAAAATTGACTGATAACTAAAAAAAATAACTGAATTGCTTTTCTTTGTCATATTAGATTTTGTTTACATATCAAAAAGTTCTTAAAAGTAGATATCGATACCCAATTACTAGATATACAAATTTATAGTGAGTAATACCTTGATGATTTCAATAGTGAAACAAATATGAGACAAGAGAACATAAAAAAACAATTGTTTAAAGTTCCCTTTTAGTATATTTATATAATAATAGATTCGATTTGGCTATAATTTTATCTTTCAGACGAACATCGAAGAATTTTGATTTAGCATCTCCTTTGCCACAAATTTGTCCAACTTTAATATTATATTTACACATACTTACATTCTGTGTATTTATGACAAATTTGAAATAATTTTTTATTTTCATGGATACCCACCTCATCATATCAATAATTGATTGTTAAACTTAAAATTTTTAAAATATAATTCATTAAGTTAGTCAAATTAAATGAATCTCTCATAAATATTTTTTTAAAAAAAATCTCTAGCAAATATGAATCAACAAAAATATAATAAAAATAATATATAAATAACATGTTGAGTGCAAAGAAAATCTCATGCACATATTGATTAGTATAGATTTTTGTTGTATTGGAATATTGAGGATGTTGTGTTTATTTCTTTCATTTTTATGTGTTATTATTTATTATTATTATTATTATTATAATTTTAGTTTTTAAGGTTTTGGAGTTGCCTATTCAATGGGATTTTAAACCATTCATGTAATGTATGAAATGGAAAAGGCTCATGTGGCACCCACATTCTTATAGCCAATCACACTTTGTAAAAAGTTAAAATTATTGATTTACACCTATAATGTACAAAACGTTAAAGAAACGACGGACAAGGGCCTAAAATACCCTTAAAGTATTGAAAATAATATAAAATTACCCTATCCATCTATTGGCTCCAAAATGTCCTTTTCATCCATCTATTGACTCCAAAATACCCTTGTCATCCACCTTTGGGTTCAAAATTGACCATTTTTTAATTGTTTTAACATTAAACTCTTTAAATATTTTTTTTAAATATTGGGCGTTCAACTATTAATTATAAATATAATTTATTAATATAATTTATAAACCAATCAACAACCCACTCATTACTAACTGAAGTTTTGACCAAAATGAGCTATTTTTAAAACCAATTCACCAAAATAATATGTTTTTAAATTTTTTCACAAAACTAGTATAAACGTACTTTATGGTAACGTTTTAGGATATTTTCATTATAAAAATTCAACGGACAAAAAGTTAACGGATTGGCGACGTTAAACGTATAAACGTAACTGTGAGTAACGTTTTAGGTATAAAACGTTACTCAAGAGTACGTTTTTGGAGAATCCAATCACGGGCCACTGACTCCAATCCTGCAAAGGCGGAGTCAAATCATTCAACTGTAAAACGTTACTATGAGTAACGTTTTACACTTAAAATGTTACTTTGAGCCCCGTTTCTTAAGAATCCAATCACGGGCCTTCGACTTCTGCAAATTTAGAATATATTTAGCTATAAAACGTTACTCACAGTAACGTTTTACCTTAAAAACGTTGCTATCAATTACAACTCTCTGTTAAAGTCATATTCCTCCATTTTTCAAACTGACCAAAGTGACTATAAATAAATGTTGTTGTAATTTTTTTTCATGTTCAAATATAATTCAGCAAAAATTTTCCTTGTATGGTCCATTTTAAAAATAATATTCAGAAAATTTCATCAGGTATGAATTAAATAAGTGAAGTTTATCCTTTGTTATGTTCTTATTATAGCTTTAAAATTATCTTTCTAATTTAATAATATTGTTTTAAAAAATATTTTATCTTTATGTGTAGGATTAAGATGACGAGCTTTGAACATAATGTGATTGTTGCTTTGTATTGGGGTGGAGAAATAATTACGGATATGAACGGATTTAGGTATACTGAATGTGCTAGAACGATTATTAGCATGTCGACTTCAACTACCTATGTTGAATTGGTTGGATTGTTACATGAGAAAATGGGAACATATAGTGAAAATATTCATATGGATATTTCTGGAAAATATCCATGTTCAATTCAAGGTAACAATACAAGGTTCATTGAGTTTAAAATTGAGAATGACCAATCTTTGTTACAATTTCTTTTCATACCTCAAAAATTTGCGGATAAGATTGATATAAATGTTTTGGAGATGTATGTAAAGACTGTATCGACAGGCCAAAATGTTGCATTTCAAGTTAGTGGTCATCATGGTTATCACATGAATTTGTTGGCTCAAAATTATGGCCTTACCACGATCAATCAACCTCATTTTGTAGAACCGATTGTTCAACCATCATTTCAACAATTGTTGATGCATGATCATCGATCATTTGGTGAAGGCTCAAGTAGTCAAATGCATATTGATAATAGTCACATGGAATATGAGGCTAGGTAAACAACAAATCTTTATTTTATTAAATTTTAGTCTAACAATTTAATAAGATAATTTTTATTGTAAGTATACACAAATTATCTCTTATAAATAGAAGAAATAATATTTTAGAATATTTATTATCGCTTTTAAAACAAGCTTGTATATTTATAATTTTGCTAGAATTTGACTAATATTTTTTTTACAGAGATACTGATATCAACGTTGATCTATATAATGATGTAAATGCTGAAATTAGTGATGAAAGTTCGGAGGAAGATGAACCTCCGAAAGACGGTGATGAAAGTGAACCTGATGAAGATATCAATGATATTAGAGATTTTTCTCAAAATGGTGTAAATCTTCATAATCATGATCAGGGTGTGTCTCATGACATACCCTATTTCAGGACATTAGAGAATGAGGAAGACATTTTTATGTCTACATGTGAATCTGAGATGGAATGTTGTTCCGTTTGGTCTGAGCAAGCAAAAAAAGATTTAAAAAAAGGTATGCTTTTTAGTAGTAAAGAAAAGTTGAAAATGGCTGTAACGATTTGGAGTTTGCACAAAATAAGGAGTTCAAGGTGGTAACATCTACCAAAAGTCTATGGGTTGTGAGATGTAAGTTTTATAATTTATTGGGTTGCATGTGGTTTCTTCGAGGACGACAAGTTGGAGATAAACTTTGGAAGATAGGAAAATATGTTGAAAACCATAGATGTGAGACTGAGGGGCTTTCTAGCGGTCACGCCAACCTAAATACCAATTTGATTGCATCACTACTTCTAATCAAATTAGAAAAAATCCTAAGTTCTTGGTGGTAGATGTCATTTCAAAGGTTCATGAAAATTTTGGTCACCAAGTGACATATAGGAAAGCATGGCTTGGACGTCAACGCGCATTTGAATTGGTATATGGTGACTTTGAGAAATCATTTAGTGACCTACCTAAATTTTTTGCAGCTTTTCAACACTTTAACCATGGAACAATTGTGGAATGGAAACACGAAGAGTCTATGAGTTCATCGGAGGTAAAAACTTTTAAATTTGTATTTTGGGCTTTCAAGCCATGCATTGATGGATTCCAAACATGTCGCCCAGTTATTTCAGTAGATGGAACTCATATTTATGGAAAATATGAGATCAAATTATTAATTGCTGTTGGAATTGATGGAAATGATAACATTCTCCCTTTAGCGTTTGCCATTGTAGACAAAGAATCAAAAGAGGCATGGAAATGGTTTTTTAGAAATTTGAGTGCACATGTGATAAAAAGTAGACAAAATGTATGTGTTATATCTGATAGGGCAAAAGGAATCTTGACTAGTTTGCAGGAGTTGCGGCGATTTCAAGAGCCTCGAGTCTTCCATCGGTTTTGCATAAGACATCTTAAGAGCAACTTTCAATCTAAATTTCCAAACAAGGACCTTAGCAGATTGATGTGGAGGGCTGCTTCAGCCCATCAAGTAAGGAAGTTTGAGTCCATGATGTGGCAAATTAAAGAAGAAAATATCGAAGCATATGCATACCTCATGGAAATTCCCTTGGATAAATGGACTGTTAGCCATGATGATGGAAAAAGATGGGGAGTGTTGACAACAAATCTTTCAGAGTCATTCAATGGAGTGTTGAAAAAAGCACGAGGTTTGCCTGTCACTGCTATGATTAGACTTTCATTGGAGCAAACTATTGAACGGTATACCCGTAGGTCTCAAATAGCACACCAACTTGCAGAGCAAAATGAATTATGGACCGGGAGGTTCAAAATAAAGTGGGAGAAGAATTATGAAAGTTCAAAGAGGCACTTTGTTTTTGATTGGAATATACCCACAGGAGTATACGAGGTTAGATCTATACAAGTTGATGGTACTGGTGGTAATCCTCATTGTGTTTCACTAAATGAAAGAAAATGTGATTGTGGAAAATGGGTTAATCTGCACTTCCCGTGTTCACATGTCATGAAGGTAACTGATAGAATGGGAGGGCTAGCTAGAAATTTTGTTAGCGAGCATTTCACAATAGAGAATTATGTTGCAACATATTCTGGGTCATTCTCACCAATTGGTCATGAGTCATATTGGCCATCTCCAAGTTTTACAATGACAAGTAATGAATTCTATCGTCGTCCTAATCGGCCAAGGACAACTAGAATACATAATGAAATGGATCGTAGTTCTACAGTGTATGAGCGAGCTTGTGGATTATGCAGGCAGACAGGACATGATAGGCGTCAATGTCCCAATCGTAATTAAATTTAAGTGAATAATTGTGGGTCAATGTCTAATGGTGTTAATTTTCTTTATGTTATCTAATGTAATGTGAATTTTTCCAGATTGCTAATAAAGAAAAATTATTAATGTTAATTTCCATTTATATTAATTTCCTTTCAATTATTAGTGCTAAACTTGTTGAAGTGTTTTCTACAAAGGTGCTTTAATAAGTCCTTATCTCAAGAGCATATACCATCATAGCAAGATTTCAGGTACATCAATGGTTGGCGGAAGGAACTTAGTGTTAGTATAATGTTTTGTTTCATTCTTTCTTTCCACATAAAATTTAGGATATTTATAGTACAATTTTTGTTTCCACTTCTCTTGTCGCATAACTGATATCCTCTTTAAGTTATGCGGGTATCAATATATTATTTTATGCAAGATAAGAATGTGGGGATGGTATAATATGGAGTAAAATTACGAGATGACAAAAATAACCCTTCACGTGTTATCCAATATTTATTTTGTCAAAAGAATTTAAAAAATATTTTTTAATATGCACTTTAGTATAACAAATCTAACATCCATTGAGTAAATAATCCTTCCACTACAGCTCTTGTATTATAACCTTAACCTTGCATTTCAATCCCTACATTACAATCTCTACATTGCCATCCATGCATTTCTAATTCCCCTATAACTTGCTTCTAATCCAAACGACCCATTAAAGCATTGTGGTACCTGAGATAGTTGCTATTTACCCGGAATACATATATGAGCTACCTATTATTTATGTCAATAAGAGATGCTATACTAAGATTTCAGGCATTATCTTTTAACCACACTTTCTGAAGTGCAAAAGAATAACAAGAAGGAAAGCAAAGAACCAGCAGGAGCATAAGTAGGAAATAAGCACTGAATGTATGCTAATGAGGCAAAACATCCTTGAAGTTGATGTATAAAAGCCACAAATTTGTTTCTTCACCTCAGCAGGAGATTTGTTATGCTCCCTGAAATCACCCATATATATATAGAACATGTTGCTTTACAAAATAATGACTAGTAGCTTCATTCTTCACAAAAAATCTCTACTATTCACCAAGGGTTATCCAGAATATCAACAAGCTGCATCAACCTAAGAAAAAATTATTAAGAAAACTTTGATGAGTTATATTCACCAAGAATCTCAAGTTAAAGAATATAAATATCAGCTAAAATTAAGTAACTAATTAAACTTTTCATCTTTCCCATGAAATTTTTAGTATATCCTTTAGATTCCATCTGCAGTGTAGAGAAGAGGAGACATAAAAACAAAGAGAAGAAAATTTCTCATGATAACCACTCTGATGGAACTTGCTGCCATCGTGAACTGCTTCATTCTTTAGTAGTCACATTTTGAACTTGCTGCCATCGTGAAATTCTGGTATTTATCTTTATTTTCTGTATGGGATGTTTGACAGGTACAAAGGATGCAAATACAAGGAACACAAGTGAGGTGGAATCAGATGTATCTTCCAAAAAAATTATACAAGATGATGCACTCGATGATGATTCGTGACAAATGTAAGAACAGGGACTCAGAGGATGATTCTAAGAAAGACTTGGTTTCAGCAAAGAACCCAGAAGCTTATATTTCCGATGTGTCAACGCAGAAGGGGAGAGTCAAAGGAACAAGTCCTTGCAGAGTAACTAAACAAGCATGATACATATCACTGTTTCAACTAATCCTTGTAGAAGACAGGCAAAAAGACAGGAAATGCATCAATAAATGCTTGATCCAAACCAGAATCATGTAAATGGAATAACTGTTGTAACTGTCTTTGCAAAGCATCTGAACTAGAAACTTCAGGATATCCATTAGATTGAGATGATGCTGAAGAAGAAGGGTGTTTGATAAGAAACCTAACTAGCAAATGAAGCAGACCAGATATGGAAAACAGGACAGCTTAGAATCCAAGAACTTTTCAGATGGGTATGCGTAGAAACCCATCTTTGTGACTCAACTTCACCAAATGAACAAATCATCCCAACAACTCATTAAAAAAAACCCAACTTTTTATCTACCTTTCACCATCTCAGAAGCTTAAAAAAACTCAAACATCCAGAATCACTGTCCCTTCAAATTCAAGAAAAGTTGGTGTCTTTTGTTTTTTTTCAGATTGATAACAAGCCTGAACTTCTCAAAGAAAATCAATTTGCAAAGACAAGACTGTAATTCATGTTTCAAAACCAAAAGAGAACTGTCATTGTAAGAAAATATGATTGATTCCTTAGACACACACAAAACACTAAATTTCCTCATACTCCAAAACATGGAAAAAAACAATAATTTAACAAGGAGTACCAAATTTGGATACCTGAAACCTCTCAATTACAGTTCTTTGTTTCTCGTTGCTTGTTTTTTTTTGCCATGCTGGTAAAGATAGTGACTCCCTGACAAACAAGAATAATTTTCAGTTGTTCGACTAAACAGAGGAGCATTTATGTCAAAAAAATAAAATAAAGATGTTAATAGTACCAGTCCCACAACGCTTAGGGAAAATCCTACGCTTCTCCTTCGCTGATGGTTCACCACATTCGTTTGCATTCTCCACTTCATTGTTGGAGTCCTCTAAATGATTAACAACACCAGGGGTCTCAATGGACATTGGCAGCCCAGGTGATGAATTAAACTTGGGGGCATTCTCAAAATGTTGAGGTCGAGAACCACCAAATACATTCTCAAGTGATGAAAGACTAGAATTCCTTAATATTTGTGATGCCGTGTATGGAACAATATCAGTATTTGTTGGTTGATATGTCATACCTGATGCCCCGGGAGTGAATTCTTGAGTTTGGCCCCTTGAAATGGAACCAAAATCACAAGTTATGTGATCATCTTCGGAGACTGATTCATCCATTTCAATAGGTGCTCGTCCTTTCTCAACAGCACGAGCCCTCCTACCGGCAACACCACCTTTTCCTCGCCTACGAACCGGATGATGTAAATGATCATCATGTACCTCATCTCTTCTATAATCGGCTTGTACATTAATCCTAGCAGCCTCGTGCACATATGTCAAGCACTTTTCTCCTTCATTTCGGACCATTGCACGAAATATGTATAAATCCTCCATTGATGGCTGATCACCAAGGGCTTTTGCTCTATCAACCATGGAATGAATATGACGCACCTACACAAAGATCAATTTTTTTCTTACAAACATTTTCCATTCTTTTTTCTAACAGATGCTCAAACAAAGATCAAACTAAAGCACTTATTTTATATTTTTTAAGAAGAAACATAGGTAACAATTTTCCAAGTAACATTTTTCGAGAAGAAGCAATATTATACTCAAAAGATAAATCACAAACACACTAAATCTAATACATACCATTGTTTCATATGCCGTTGAATTGGGCACATAACCTTCTTGTTGTTGAGGACGCTGAGTAGGATTACCAATAACAAGACGAGTAATGCATCTAAACCAAATAAGGTAAGGGTCGTCATATCGAAGTGGTTCACGATTGACCAGAGCATCACAAACATATTGAAGTCGTTGGTTCCAAAGAGGCAACCATTGTGCATGCTCCAAGTACCAATTTGTATTTCGTCTGCCCCTACGATCATGGTGAAAATGTGTGGCGTCAAATAGAAATGGAGTTGGTATCGTTTGTTTTAATCCAAATTGTCTCATAACTCGATCAGGCAAGTGAACCTCAACGATATCCCAACAAAAAATTGGAGCTCTTACACGCCATATGTCTCGTCCAATTCGACAATAATCAGGAAGACTCTCAATTAAGTCATTAGAATATGGTTCCCAAATAAACTACATAAAGAAAAATACATGAGTTTCAACTACAATATATACATAATTTTTTTAAAGAAAAACAGTATAACATCATACCTGATCCTCTGTCATGGAATCAAGTGCATCCCTAAAAACTTTCAACACATGCTTAGTGGTATCAGTCCAACTAAAATGTGCAAACCATCTAGTAGCACGTGGACCCCTAGGTAAACAAGCAAGAAAATTATTTTCGATGTCCCTTTGTGCTATTACCTGAGGTCTGAGGACGGTTACTCTCTCCCATGCCCAAATCTAAACATAATATATAAATATATAATTATGATATTATAAACTAGAAGAAATATTTATAAAGAATTGATGTAATTATTAAGTATACCTGAAGCAGTGGTAGAAAGCCAGCTATCTCATTTTGGTTACTCTGTGAGGCCTTACAGAGAAAGCGATACAAGCACGCTAAGGTCGCACTACCCCAACTATAAGAGCTAACTACATTGAGATCCTCGAGCATAGGAAGGTACATAAGCTTTAGATAGTTGCCGGATGTATCTGCCATCATCATACCAGCAATCATCCAAAACATGTAACATCTAGCCATTTGATCGATCATTTCTTGTGTTGTCAAGTCAGGTAACTGTAGTTGCTCGAGCATATGCGCATTAAGTGCAGTTACCTTGAGGCTACTACGGTTGAAGTCTTGAGGACGTGGAATAAAACCTAACAATCTTTGACAAATATTTTGCCAATCCCCTATGGTCCTTATCGACTCATCACCAAGTACTGGATCACCATTCACAGGTAAGCCATACAACACTTCTACATCTTGCAAGGTGATTGTCGCCTCACCCGTTCTAAAGTGAAATGTATGAGTCTCGGGACGCCATCTCTCTACTAGTGAAGTGATCAAGCTACGATCAATAGAAGGTCGATTTGATCTATAAACACCATATAGTCCTGATAACTCAATCATTTCTAAGACTCGTGGATGAATGGGATATTTCTTTACGAGGTCCCAAAATTTTCCATCACACCTCCTCGTATTTAAAATCATATTAACACTTCCATTCCATATATCCCGTGACCTATGGGTAAGTTGTTGAGTTAGTACCGATGGTTCAAGTGGACCGGGATCCAATCGATATGCACTATAACCAGTCATATACGTATCTATTAAACTGAAAAATACATATGAAAGTAAATTAAATATAATTGTTAGTCCAAAATATAACAACCAAATCAAAGTAATGTACTATCACCAAATTGTTTCTCTTTGCATCAACAATATGCATGAATTCAAAATAAAAACAGAACATGCAGATTAGAATTTCTTGAGTGATTATTCTATATAACCAAAACGATATAAATACGAGAAGATAGAAATTCTAAAATTCAAGCATTCCATCTACTAGTTTGTAAGGAAAAAAAAACATACCTCAAGGCTCTAATACAGGAAATTAACTTGATTCCAAGCTTTCCAGAAGATTGATAGCCACAATTTATCGTGAAACTCGATATAACAAGAAATCCCCAAAATTGATTTGGAAAACTACCGCTACCGTTTATCCACGAAATGAAATTTTAATTCATTCATTGTCTTCTGGTGTTTTTGTTCTTTCACGCCTCCTCTTCGTCCACAAATTAGCGATCGAAAATGGAACTAATTTTATATTACTGACATACATGAACAGGGATGGTGAAGGAACTTACAGATGGCTATATAATCAAGTATCATGCGAAAGGGTTGGAGAGTGACCCAATTGAAATTGACTTCACTCCTCCCTTCAGGTTTGGGAGCTTTTCTGCTTTGTCATGTTTTGGTTTAGTTTACAAGGCACTAAGATACTTATGTGTTGCTGAGTTGCTTCTGCAGACGGATTGATATGGTAGAGGAATTGGAGAAGATTGCAAACTTGAATATACCCAAGGATCTCTCAAGTGACGATACCAACAAATATCTTATAGATGCTTGTGCGAAGTTTGAGATCAGATGTGCTCTATCTCTAACAACAACTAGATTACTTGATAAAGTAAAATTTCTTTCAGATATCTTCCGGATAGCCAATTTTTACATATGCAAAGCTTCAAAAGTGACAATGGCGGCTCCAATTTTGTTTTTACAGTGAAAGGGTGAAAGGGTTTAGCCTTTTAGATATATTAGGAAATTAGAATTTCTTAGCAGAGCCTTTCAGTAACAAAGTGACGACGTTTAAAGAAAGGGATGGGTCAAGTCACGTTTTAACGTAAACTCGTTACTGTCAGTAACATTTATTAAGTTAACGGTGTTAAATTTTTTTTAAATCAAATAAAGCCTAAAACGTTACCATAAAGTACGTTTATACTATTTTTGTAAAAAAAATTAAAAACGTATTAATTATGTAAATTGATTTTTAAAATAGCTTATTTTGGTCAAAAATTCTTACTAACTAAACCTCACTCAATTAATAATTCATTTATAATATCAAAATCGTCATAAACACTACTAAAACACGATGAAATTATAGATTATTGAAAATGACATTCAAAATTGTTCGAGTCCGAATTGAAGCCCCAATTAAATTTAGGTTGAGCCGCTTATTTAGGAGGACACTTTCTTTCAAAATTGAATTAGAAATTTATGATTAAAGGTAAAGAAATAATACATCCCGAATTAATTCATGCACTTTTTTTAAATATAATTTTATAAATATTTATGATTTATTTTAAAACCTTTAATATATTATTTTGAAAAAAACGTACCTATGAAGTAACATCACATAATTGAGATGTAAGAATAATTAAGATGAACAAAGTCAGACTTTTAAGTTTATCGGTGATTTTTATGTAGTCACTTGAATGTATGATAATTTACTTCTATATTTTTTAAAAACACTCAATTGGTAGTAGCTTGCATTAATAATGTGGCGGGTTCATTAATTTAGATGGATTTAATTAGTAATGGATCGGTAGTGGATTGATTTATAAATTACACTAATAAGTTAAATTATAACAAATAGTTGAGCGACACGTATTTTAAAAAATATTTAAATAGTTTAAATATAAAACCGTTAAATAAGTGGTCAATTTTGAACCAAAAGGTGGATGACAAGGGTATTTTGGACCCAATAGGTGGGTGGGAAGGGCATTTTGGAGCCAATAGGTGGGTGGGAAGGGCATTTTGTAACATTTTCAATACTTTGAGGATATTTTAGGCCCTTTCCAAAGAAACAAAACATACAAAATGACCAATTTACCCCTATAATGAAACAGACACGATGATGATGTCCTGCTTGCTTAACTCTCAACTCCCTATTGTATAGTATAAAGAGAGTAAATAATTAATTGACTTGAGTCCAGGGTTTTAGATATAATCATCCAATATTTAAAACATATTGACCAAATCAATGAAGAATCAACCAAGAAGCTCATTGTTTTTTTTTTCTTGTCATGACCATCTGATTAAAAAGCTGCTAGCAACTTGCTCAAGTGCATATCTCACAAAAATAGAAATTAAATTAGCTACAAAATTCAAAATTTGATGAGCCTAAGAAAATATTGGAAACATATGGCAAGGAAGGGTTATCATCATACTAAAGAGAAGTCAGTAATCGTGCTATCTTCAAGTCATGTGTATAATATGTGTATCTATTTGTTTAAATTTTATACAAGTTTCAGTATCCACTTATGCATACATAAAGTTTGAGGACATAAATATGAAATGAGTACAAATTAAACATCATATTTTATGTATTATGCCTTAAATGTATTATAGGTGATTATCATGAAATTGTAGAGTAACATTACTTGTGTATATTATTGTCAACAAGATACTTCCATATAAGAACAAAGAACAATTACACTTGAACCATTAAAACTAGAAGTGCAATCTAAACATTATGTTGTATATATGATGTCAAACAACACTTTCTACTCATGGCAAAGACCTCTTTCTACCACAGCATCTTTGATTAGCTTTAGAGATAGTACAAGATCGTCCAACAATTGATGTGGATCCGGAATCACGCTTTCATCTACTGATAGAACAATAGTCATCTTGTTTACATAGCTTTGACAATTAATCATCAATGCCTGAAATTTACATTTGCGTGTAAACTATTAAGATCTGTATAATTAGGTCTTGGGCCTAACACAAACCCCAAAAGCTAGCTTAGAGCAAAAAACTTGAAACTAGTAGGAGTAGAGCACGCTTACATGAGGTTGTCCATAAGAACCGGGTGCAATGTAAGCCAAAGGGTGGCCGTAGAAGCAAATTTCTTCTTGAGGACCAGGCAAACAGGAAAAACACATTGTTGTATTCGTGATAGTTCTGTGCGATATCAAACTTGATGTCTGAAAAGATAGTCAAATGTTACAATGAAGAGATCTCACGCGTAGGATCAAGAATTAAGAACAAACATTAGTTACCTTAATCCCAAAAAACTTGAGCGCTAATTCTGAAATGGAAAATGTATAGAAAGCTTCGAGAGAATTCTTCTTTCGATCAATAGTTGCCTTGGCTTCTCTGATATAATCTAATGGATCATCTCGTAATGCAATTTTTAAGGGAAAAAGAACAAAACCAATCCAATTCCCCCATTTTGCCTCAGTGTCTTTCTCCATCATATCAGCTAAAGCCTACTTGTTAATTAATTAACTTTTTTTAGTATAAAATCTAAGAAATCTTCAGTGCTGATTAAAATTTGAATGAATTCCATCACCTGAATTCCGACAGCCGGTCTTAGGTTCATAAGTATAGTTGATCTAAGTCTAATATTTTTCGGAAGATTATTGTTTTTCTCTGTTTTTCCCCTGTCTTTCTTGCCTTCCCCTGTAAAATTTTGCATTAAAGATTTCTTGGTTATGATTTTCGATCAATTAAGGTTAGTAAGTCCAAATACATGAGGTAGAAACTTACCATATCTCCTATTAAGATACATAGACAAACCAGCTTGTGTTACTCCCAAAGCGACATCCGTTACTGTCTGTGCAAGAGATGACAAAGTACGACAACACCATCAAAAAAACGCGTTACATTTCAAAATTTAAGAGAAGGGTGTTGCTACAATATAGAATTAATTTGTATGGACTTACCATATTCAATGCACTTTTCACCAATTTAATATCATCAAGACTTACTGTCCTGTAAACAACTCGCCTAGGATTAGACTCAGAACCAGGTCTACCCTTAATCGGTGTAGTGGTGTCCTTCAAGAACATAGTTGTAGCCATAAACATCAATACATCCACTATGGTGTACCAAAACAATTTCATAAAAGACCAAGTTTTTGTAACATATCGATGCAATCCCTTAGTTGAATGCTCTGAAGGATCTATAAGCCTTTTTTTAGTTCGAGGAATAGTTGGAACTTTAGCTGGATCAGCAGTTTGGCGAGTACACGCCAAGAGAAGGGAAATAAGAGAGGTGCCATCTCCAAGTGAATGATGGATTCGCAAAATGGCAACAGCCTCAGCATCGGATGTTTTGATGTTAAGAAGATGGAGATCCCACATAGGTTTCGATTTGTCAAGAGTCGTTTTGCTTAGGTTATGAATATAATTCTCCACAAATTTGTCTGGTGATTCTTTCAGGTTTTGTTCATCAATTTGTGGTACAACAATGTGCTGATCTATGTCCACCTTCGTCCGTACCCATCTCATTTCTCCGCCTTTTTCCTCGTCAACAACCTAAAAGTGAATGATCCATCACGTTAAGAAAGTAAAAAAAGAACTTTTGAATACGCGTGTTTTATACTTCATGGCAATTCTCCTTTTTTTTGGTTAACAATATATTTTATATGCTTGTCTGATTTTGACTTGGTACTGTGTTTAAGAAAACAAAACAGACTTCTGAATCCTATGGTCTTAAACTAAAGATACGTAGAATATATCGGTACCTGCAGGCTGGAGAAACGAGGATGCTTAAGCAAAGTATTAGCCAAATGGTCTCTGGGGGCTTGCTCAGTGTTGATTCTTGTTTTCATGCCCAAAATAGCTAGAACGTGCACGTTGAAGTTGGGTTCGTGAAATAGCCTTGATGATGGACTCAATGGCTCTTCTTCATATGCATCAATTGCTTCATCCTTAGTTTCAATTGGTTTCAGACTCGATTTTCTCCGTCTAATTATGGACTCCATTGTGATAATATAATAGTGATCGATCTTCTCGAAAATGAGTTTTATTTCTTTATATATATATACGTAACAGAGAACCAAAGTAGTAGCTTTTAATTTCGTCTAACATATAGGTTTTATTTCTTTATATATATATATATGTAACAGAGAACCAAAGTAGTAGCTTTTAATTTCGTCTTACATATATGTTAGATGGCCAGTATTGGGATATAGTAGGTATGTAGATGAAGGTTGATGGTTGTGTAATTAATGTTATTTGCCGAGAAATTTTATCCTTGTGGCTTTTGTTTTGTGCTCTAACTGCCAACTACACTTATTTTTTGTTAGGTTTTTGAATTTTGTTTGTTTGTTTGTAACGAACAATGAGTCCGTCTATGGTGATTTACTTGATCTCGTTCATATTTTGAGACTCAAACAAGTTATTCTTTTATCATAGTTATTTTTTTCTAATATTCTATTTTTTTCCTTCTTATATTAGTTATTCAGTTTTTCCTTGTAATAGAGTAGTACTCGAGATGAAACCACAAAAAAAGTTGAGACCAGGACGATAATCTTTTAGAGCCATTCAAAAAGCAATTGAATAAAACCTAAGTTGACTTGAGAGATGAAGAAATTAAAAGAGTACCACTAGGAGTAAATCTCGACACACTAAATCAAAAATAATTTTTTAACTCAAATTAATAAAAGACAATAAATTAATTGTGGCTAAATGTGTTTTAAACAGTAATTAGTATTTTTTAAAAATGTTCCTAAAGTCTATAGTGATGTTATTTAATAGCAATTAACTAATGCTCGTAAATATTTTTGCACGATTTATTACTTCCTCTTTCCGCAATTGTTTGTCATGTTAAGGTCATGCACATTCCTCAAGTAAAATTTAATACAAGATGTAATTTGACTAATATAATCCTACTATATCAAAAATATCAAGTCTATCTAACTTTTAAATTGAACTCATGACTATCATTAAGGGCAAATTTGGGGGAAAAAGTAATTAATTGTTTCTTGATTATTTAAATTGACAATTAATCTTAAATATCAATTTTTAATATACCTGTCAAATAATTATGAACGGAGGAAGTAATATGCATATTTATTGCTGCTAAAAGTTCGTTTTGCTATAGTGATATTTTTATAAGAGAAAATACATAATTACCCAATTAAACTAAGATCTATTTTTTAAGAAGAAACCTAAACTTTACCAGAGTCTTAATACCCCTCAAACAATTAAGAAATGTTATAAATATCCCACTTCTTATTCAAACTCAATTGCAAAAAAGAAGTATAGTCACGCACCAATTATTTCTGCCACGTAATAAAATTATTTAATTTTAATATAATATTTTTATTTTTATTTTTTATTAATAATTAACTTTGTTTCCATTTTCCTCTTTCTTCTTCGGTTCATTAATCCAACCTTATGCTGTAGAGCAGCCACCATCACCGGCAATCTTTGGTGAAGCCTTCATTCTCGTCGCGGCTCTTCATTCTTTCCTTTTAGTATTTTCAGTGTCCTTTTTCAACCATTAAACAACAATGAAAAATTATAAGTAAATAAATATATACAACCAAATCACTTCAGCTCTAACCGAATAATACCAATAGATCGAAATTTCTAAATTTGCCGGCTAAAAGACTTCATTATCAATTAACATTTTCTATAAAGAGAAACATGAATTTTCTAAGAACAAAGTTCGCAATTTTATTTTATTTTCAAAAATCAGGGATAAAAGAAGAAAAGTGAACAAAAAAAAGCAAGAATTAGGGAAAACAATGACAAAATGGGGCGATGTAATGGGTCAATCTAAGTTGAAGAAGCTAAAAAAAGTTTTGAGTAAAGAAGATTATGGAAAAGAAAGAATTAAGAGAAAGCACAAAAAAATAATAATAATAAAAGAAAATAATATTTCTAATTAAAAAAATACGAAAATAATTTATTTTTTTTACTTTTGGCCAAGTTCATGTGCTACTGGAGAGTGAACTACATTCTACATGTCATGTAGGTTCATAATGGGATGATAAACTCATTTTAAGTAAAAATAAGAGGGCAATAGGACGCCTGCAAAGTTTAAGTCTCTTCTTAAAAAATCGATCTTATTTTAATATGGTAATTATGTATTTCCTTTTTTATAAAATTACATTAGAAGTTAAAGTCGTCAATATGGTCTAGGCCCGTTGGGCCAGCCTGACCTAACCCGTGATTTAATAGGGTTGGGCTAAGATTTTTGGAGCCGATTTAAGAAAAGTATTTTTTAGCCCGGCAGGAATAAGTCTGTTCATTTGAGGGTCTTGAGAAATATTGGTAGGGCCGGCCCGTGGGGCGATAAAAATTAATTTTAAAATATAATATAATATTAAAACTTAAAAATAAAGAGAGTCCAAAATAAACACAATTAGGTTAATATTTCTATTTAGATATTTATACTGTTGGTTGAAAAAAACTTAATATATATTAAGAAAAATGCACAAGTACTCCCTAGACTATGACCAAAATCCCAGAGACACACCTTAACTAAACTAAGGTCCTATTACCCCTAAAATTTTTTTGTAATTTTATAGATCTTTTGTCTTATGTGGCACTCTATGTGACTCTACGCAATTGAGGCGCGTCAGAGATATTTGGATGCCACGTAAGCCAAAGAGGTACACCAAATTATAAAAAAAAAATAAGTTCAAGGAGGTAATACGACATTAGTAAGGTGTGTCTGTGAGATTTCGGTCATAGTCTAGGGGTACTTGTGCATTTTCCCTAAATATTATAAAGATAATTTTATTTGTGTATTTGATTAACAAGTGATGACAAGGTCTCATTTGTTTCCATTAAGATTAAGACGTCTGAATTTGAATACACATTAAAATATTAAGATGTGCATTAAGATCTAGATGTGTAATTCTGAATAAACATCTGAATATTAAATATTGTCTGTGAATCTTAACACTAAATTATTGGGATAGTTTGTTTTCAATATCTGAATGCACATATGAAATTAAACGTTATATCAATAAAAATATTATAAAAACCTTGTTAGTATAATAGTTTTTTTTCATATAAACTAATATTTTGAACTTTTTTACCGTAACAAGGTAATATGATTTATCTTTTAAGAACTCAACATCAAATTATATCATTAATATGACTACTTTTTGCACTCAAATACTTTGAGAATCTAATATAATGCAATTTAAAAAAGTATATATAGAGTAGTAAATATATAGTTTAGAAAAATATTTTATTTTATTTTATTTTATTTTATTATAGAAATTTATTATTGTTATAGATCAAATAACTAATATTTTCTTATTTTTTGACATCGTACTAAATATTATATCATTGGGGTGCTTATCAATTCAAATATATTGATTAATTTAGAAAGTAAAAGATGTATATTAAGTTAATATGAATAAATGAAATTATAGTGGCAAGCATGTAATTAATATTAATTAAATAAGAAAACAACTTTAATGAGTTGTTGTGATTTAGTTGAATTAAGATAAGAGTCTTATTTTTTAGTTTGAATAGTGTTAAGGGTTTGTTATAGATCTAATTCATTTAGATATATTCAGACCCATTAAGAGGATTATAAGAAATAAGACAAACGAACTTAATAAATTGAATCTGAATAATTAAGATCCATTTCATAAAAAACAAACACACTTAATGAGGTAAATCTGAATGATTAAGATTCAAACCCCGTTAAGTGCAAACAAATGAGGTCTAACATAATGTAATATTTTTTTGTCGATATTTATGAAATATTTTTAAAAATTATAATTTATAATTTAATTTAATAACTATAAAAATTTAATTTTTAAAAAAGTGGGCTGGCCCGGCAATCTTGTAGCCCACGTACTTGTAGGTGGGGCCGACCATTTTCTGGCCCACACTCAAAATGGGCTAGCCCGGCCTGTCCCGTAAAATATCATAGTTTATATGGGTTAGCCCGGATGGGGTGGGCTAGCCCATATTGACAGCTCTATTAGACGTTAGTACCTCCTTCCACTTTTTATTGTTATATTTTTCCTTTTTAGCGGCAAACTATAAAAATTTTGACTAATATTTAACGGTGTATTTTTACATCATATGAATATGCAAAAAGGTTGCAATTTATAGTACTTCTTGTGTAGTTTTTGGGAAAATACACAAGTATCCCCTCAACCTATGTACGAAATCCCAGACACACTTATACTATACTAAGGTTTTATTACCCCTGAATTTATTTTATAAGTAATTTTTACCCCTATTTGTCCTATGTGGCACTAGCTTGAAAAAAAGTCAATCAGCGTTGGACCCACAAGATAGTGCCACATAGGCCTAAAAGTGGTAGAAAATTATTAATAAAATAAGTTCAGGGAAATAATAGAACCTTAATATTGTATAAGCGTGTCTCTGAAATTTCAAACATATATTTACGAGATACTTATGCATTATCCCTAATTTTTTAATATCTAAAAACATTAATATTATTATGAATCACATAATTTTTTTTCTTTTATAAATGAATATTTGTGATTATAAAATTTTAATAGAATATTATAAAGATTTGTTAGTCAAACAACAATAACGAGTTGCTAATATTATCTCACATGTTTCAAATATATAATTTTTTTCATCCTCAGCATAAGTCTTTTAAAAGAAATAAATTCAAAATGATAATTTTTTTCTTTTTTCTTTTATATAAATAACATAAACGTATGAGTAAATTTTTATATTTAGTAGAATTTATACAAGTAATAGGAAAGAAAGATATATCATTAATCAAATAAGAGTTATTTTCAATGTCTACAATCACCTAAAATCATGTTATCGAAAAAGAAAAAAAATGTTATCGTATATAGGGCTGGGCATAAATATCGGAAAATCGAAATATCGTACCGAACCGAATTTTTTTGGTATTTCGGTTTTGGTTTTTCGGTTTTCGGTTCGATATTCGGTATATGTTTTTGTATTTTTGGTATTTCGATTAGGTTTTCGGTATGTGATTTTGTGTAATTCGGTATTTTGGTTTACCGAAATGTATTATATTATAATATATATTTATATTATATTAATTATTAATATTAAATAATAAATAATATAATTTAAAATAAAAAATTAAAAAGTAAAATACTTTTTGATATAACTATTTTTAGCCCATTAGCTGAAAATCAAACAAAAAACCGAAATAACAAAACCGAACTGAAATAATAAAAATCGAACCAAATTGAAATATTTTGGTTCGGTATTCGGTACACAATTTACAAAAACCGAAAAAAACCCTGAAACTGAACCGAAATACCGAATGCCCACACCTAATCGGGTATGATTTTTTAAAATTTTTGGTTTCTTTTAAAAAAAAGAAAAGCAACAATAAAACTACTACTAGGATATTAAAGCGACTACTTTTTTGGTTTTCATTTTTTCTCAAGTAAAATCTACCCAAAAGTGAAATAAAATTTGAAACAAAAATTAAATTTATAAATGCATACTTAAACCTAAAGATTGGGTTGCATCTTGGGAAAAATATAAAAGATCCATGTGTACATGCCTAGATATAAAAAAAAAAAAACTTATATAAAATAAAATACTAAAACTAGGACTATAATTCTTAATTTAAAAAAAATTATTTTTAGCTAAATATAAAAATAGAAAAACACCATACAATACGAACAAATATATGATGAAACAGAACAATTTTCTTCACCATTCTCAAAGGCATAGGATTCCAAAGTTGATTCTTCTCTTTGTATTTTTCACAAAAAATTTTTTTTTCTTGTTTTAGTTATAATCGACTCCCTCCCTCTATAAAATGTAACGTTAAATCCTCACAAAATTTAAAAAAAATTCAGAAGTATGGCTAAGTCTAAAGTTCACTATGCTGCCTTTTTTGCTATCTTCTTCTTCTTCCTCATCGCATCAACTAGTGAGTATTTAAAATACTACAAACCCTAGCACTAACCCTAGCACTATCTCAGATTCAAAAGGCATACTCTTCTATTTTAATTTATGTGGCATCATTTGTCTTCTAAAAGTAAAATATAATTTTCTTTGACTGTGATTTATGTGGATGACTTTTAAATATTATGACTAGTCAGTGATTATGATTTATAATTATGTTTACATTATTTTAAATATAGAAATTTTTATTTTAAAAATTCAATGATTTCATGTCTGAGTTCACAATAAAAATTTAAAAAATTGACTCTCAAAATTCGAATAATGCTGAAATTAGTTTCAGATGAACTCTCAAGTAAATAACAAACTTCGTCATTAATCAATTGGAACGATTTATTATTCCACCATTCGGCTAGGTACGAGGGATTTAAAATTAAATTAACTATGGAGTTCGTAGTTAATTCGTGATTCTTTTATGGGTGTTAGTAATTATTTCTAGTCAATAAAAAAACAGAATAATGTTAACTTTTGGTTTGTTGCTTTTATTTACACTCAAGAGATGAAAATGGCAGAAGCAATAGGTTGTGAAACACCAAGTGCAACATGGAAAGGGCCTTGTGTTGTTACTGAGGATTGTGACAACCAATGCATCAAATGGGAAGGAGCTATTCATGGAGCTTGTCATTTGGGATTTGGTTGGAGTATTAGCCAATGTTATTGCTACTTTTGTTGATAAAATAATCATCATACTGATCACTATGATTTGTATTGAAAAAACAAAACCCATGTATTGTGTAATAAGCCCATGCTTTGTGTTATAATCTAGAGAAAATACATTAAAAAAAAAACCCTAACTTGGCAACAAAACTTTCTTTTAGCACTTAACTATAAGAAGTTTAAATACCCCATTAATAATTTTTAAGTGAATTAACTACCCTTAAGGGGTGATGTGGCAGTGAGAGTGAATCCACTCTCTTTAAAGCGAGTGAGAAGTTAAAAATGAAAAAACTGATTTATAAAATTATACACATGCCATTCTTTTGTTGGTTAGTGTATAAATATTATTTTGAATATTTCTTTATAAACTACGTTTTTAATAATATGTGAAATTTCTAATTTAGAGATAACAAATAAATTGCGGGCCCCATTTATTAATAAAAATACTTTAATTTTTTTCTCTCTTTATCTTGTTGTCTTTCCCAAATATTTTTTCTCCATTGAAGCATTCTCGTACCTTTCTTCACCCATATTAGTCATTTCTTTTTTCATCTTTATCACCCACTCTACACTCTACTTCCATTCCATCATCTTTTTAGTTATACACAAAATCCAACACTAACATTATATTTTGACTTCGATTTCAACATAAACTTTGTTATTTGAGTGATCCATTCTGTCAAGAAAAAACTACTTTCAAAAGATTCATTCTCTCTATGGCAGATTTGTGGGAGTGGAGTGGGGTGGGGTGGGAGAGAATTCTAAGAAAAAGAAATTAAATATGTTATTTTTGTTTCAATAAATGGTGATTTGTATGAGTCAAACAACTGTTAAAGATTGAAAATGGATGGAATTTTTTCCAACGAAGATCGGCAATGGTTAAAATGAACAAATAAGAAAGGAAGATGCGAAGAAGATGAGAAATTTCAGCAGTGGAATCGACTTGTTAAAAATATTTAAATTCATAAAAATGGGTTCAACATTTTAATCTTTGATTTTAAAAAATAATTTTTTTAGTTAAGAAATATATTTGCATAGAAGAGAAGCTATTTAAAAAGTGGGTTCACTTGTTAAAACTGTTTAAAATTAATGAAAATGGCTCAACATTTTGAATTTTGATTTAAGAAAATGCAATTTTATAATAAATTAGGTAATTTGCTCGCGATTCGCGCAGTCATAAATAAAAATTTCATTGAACTTGCAAAACTTTTTTTACTAATATTCATATGTTCAATAATGTGCGAAACACGGGCAATTTACCTAGTTCAAAGTAATGTAAAAATAGGTTCTTAAATAAATAATAGCAATATTCCACATGAATATTGATTATTTGTCATTATCAAATAACTCAAGAAATGAATGAATTATTCACGAAATAATAAATCAGTGGTTCTTTAATCAACATTAAAAGGAAAATAAAGAAGAAAATAAGAATGCATGTACAAAGACATTTCGTAATAAAAATAGACATTTAAGTTGCATAGATTATATAATTGTGATATATTTCTTAGGAGAAAATCCAAATATTTGTTAACATATTCAAAAAAGAAATTACGCTTGAACATGAAAGCAATTATTTCTTTTGAACTTGCATAACGTTTTTTTCTTCAATTGATAAGTGAGAAATTTCATATCTATGTAAAGATAGATAATATGTAAGCTTATATAAATACTTTTATGTTATCGAGTATGATACAGAATATCAAAACGTAAATTTTTGAAACTGAGTACGATAATTGTTTTATGCACAATAAATACATGTACTATATGTGTATATATTCAATATAACTGGAGACAATAACATTGCCGATAAATAAACAACAGAGTTTAAAAATTTAATAAAAATAATAATTAATATCATAAGCATAAATTAATGAGTGTAAAAGAATATATCAGGATATGTAAAAATAGAATAAAATAGAAAAGAAAAAATTGAGCCCACTGGACGCACAATATCCCCCTTAAGAAACAATTCCTCTCCAATACATGAGGCTTAAAGAATTACATCCTCTCAGGATAGAACAATATTTACTCACCAAATTATTGATACGGAAATAGTGGCTTCAGCAAGTCACTCAACAGGAGCAAAGTATACGATTATTTAATTTTGCGGAATTAGAAGAAGAGGATCATAATTTTGTTGTTATAAAATGAAAGAAAGTTCCTCTATTTATAGACAACAAAGGGTAGTGTAAATAAATATTTATTGTGCCTTATCAGAAAAGTTGCAACTCTTCGGAAAGTTCATAACATTGATCAAAAGTCACAACTTTTGATAAGGTCGCAACTCTTCGTTAAAGTCACAAATTTTTTGATAAAAGTCGCAACTGTTCATTAAATTCACAATTTTTCATAAAAGTCGCAAATCTTCATTAAAGTCGTAACTTTTCATAAAAGTCACATTTTTCATGAAAGAGAAAGGCTAAATTTGGAAATAAATAAATTTTAAAGGAAATTCTTGCTTGTTGTTGCGCTACATAGGAAGGATTAGGTTTCTCTTTTATATAAATATATGATTAATTGATTATGTAATGAATTTTAATAAGTGTTCAAGAAAAAAAGTGAATAGACTAATAAATAAATAAATAAATTTAATGATGTAGTGCTTACATGACTGTGATGTGACGGGTGAGAGTGATAGTATACTCTCAAGGTGGTATTTAATTCACTCGAAAGTTATTAAGGAGGGTGTTTAAACGTCAAGGAGATTTATAAAAATAGAGGTTGCTTGTTTCTTTTTGTTGGCCACATGTAAACTAGTAATAGGATCGGGTTGTTTCTATTAGCCCATGCATGGCATCACAATTCTTATTGTTACTACCCAAAAAATTGAGGTCGTGATGACACATATCTCAAACCCACCAATTGGTAAATCAACCCTAATACAATTTTTAAATATGGGTGTTAGCCAGATTCCCCATGATATATGTTGGGCCAATAAAATTTCGTAGAAAGTTTAATTTCATTTCATAATGACCGCCTAAGTTAGATTTCTAGTTGTAGATTTTGCCTTGTAATTTTTATTTATTGAAGCTTTATTTCTCCTAATTTTGAAACACAATAATAGAGTTGCGACCATAGTCTTGATAAAATCTTATCTTCAATAAGTGGTTATAGGGGGATTTTGAAAAGGATCTGAATGAAGATAGAGACTTCAAACTTGTGTGGAGTTAGAGGTGGATGCTAGGACTTTAAGTAGATTTAGGGGTACATAATAGACAAAGACTAAGCCAAATATAATTGTTAGCGTCAATAGATATGCACATTAACAAATAATGTTAAGTTTTTTACCAACATTAATTAATAATCATTTGATTCAATGTCACTATAATTGCTTTAGACGCATTTATAGAAATTGTTAATTGCCTCTAGAAGGTTCTTTTGCTTCCTTGGGTAGTTGCAGATCCAAGAGGTAAATGTCATAATTAATAATCTATCCATGTTCATATCACTGATCTCCATTATTAGTACTTGTGTATGACTATATATAGTTTAAAGATTAGAGTTCTTGATGACTTCTTAATAGGTGTTCTTGAGGTTCATTACAAATCTTGTTTTGTTGGGTTTTTGATGAATTCTTGATATGAAATTGAGTAATTTGAGTGTTGTTTTCAGTACATTAGAGTATTATTAAGTTAAGTAATCGAATCCAAGTGATTGGGAAGAAATAGTTCGATTTTAGGCAAGTTAGGGTGAGAAAACGAGCAAAAAAGCTCGATAAATTTTCTGGGATGGGGCCTGATGCGGCGCGCCTGCCAGAGCACCCTAAACTCTTATCTGTACTTCAAGGTTGGCCTCCCACGCCACCCATAGCCCAAGGTCACCTGCCCTATCCAGTTTGCCCCCGATCGCTCCGTTTGAGCTCATTTAAAGTATATATTCACTCCTTTTGATTCTAAACACTTTAAACCACTTCTAAACACTTCAAAATAATTCATAAAATGAATCAAAACCTTGAAATAGTAATTCAAATTCAAGGTAAAGTTGAGATTAAGTTTTGAGAGTTCTTCCGAACATTTTGAGATAGTCTCTTTGAATCCTTTTGAGGAGTCTTTTACAACTTCTAGTTACTTGTTTCAAGACTCAAGAAAGTGAACATTTGAGTGAGGATAATGTATTAATGAGTCTACAATATGACCTAGATCCTTCATATCATGAATCATAACTCTTGAATTCATAATTCACATTTAAGAGAGAGTTAATAGTAGAGTTCAAGAAAGCCTTAATGTTCAATTGTAAATTCTTTGAGATCCATCAAGGATTTGAACTATGTTTTGAGGAAGTAAGTAAGAGAATAAGAATATTTATATACATAAGTTCCATCTAGTAACTTAGACCTTCGAGTCGAGCTGTTCATGCCCATAACTTCTGCATGAACTCCATAAATTGAGTATCATTGAGAGGAGTAGTATCTCCAAATTCTAAAGTCTTAAGTATTGAGTTCCTTATTCCTTTTAAGATTATAGACTATTACATGTTACCCATTAATTCCTTGAGTTAATTAGTTCATGCACATAATTCCGCATAAACCCTCTGAGTCGAGCTTAAGTCTTTGAGTTAAGTAGTTCATGCCCATAATTCTGCATGAACCCTCCGAGTCGAGCATTCTTGAGATGAGTAGTATCATTGAATCCTTGAGTTCTGGAGTTTCTGAATTTAAGTATTGAGTCTTATGCTTTGTTATTGAAAACCTTGAATTGATTCGTTCATATTTATAATTCTACATGAACCCTATTTTAAGAAGTCTTTTTACAAATTGTTTTATAACTTCTTTTGAAGACTTGAGCACTGCGTTGAGAAAGAGAAAAGTTGAAGTTCTTTTCTGCAAAGAAGTATATGGGAACTAAGTATTCCCTAAGAGTTTATAAATGTTTTCTCATTTGAGTTTAGGGAACTAAGACTTCCCAAAAGAGTTTTGAACAAGGAAGGGGAACATTGATTCCAAGAGGGCTTTTAAAAGCTAAAAAAGGTAGAGAAAATTGTCTCAACCTAGAGGAAAGAGGTTATTTCAAAAAGCATGAGCAAAAGTATATTTTAGGAGTAGTATTGAGCACCAATGTGGGGATGAGAGTTCATATTAACTCAATTCTCCATGTAAACTATGTAACCATCATTGATATTAATAGGTCATAATTTAATATGATCACGTGAGGTTAGCCAGTGGATCCACTAGGTTGAGGATAGTTCTGGCAGCGTGGGCAAGACATTGTATTACCACTTAGGCTCATAGTGATGGTTGTTAGTTAGAGAAACTCCTACAGTATTAATTACATGGTTCCTAAAGGGGTTCTACTTAGTATGAATGGGGATATGAGACTTTATTCATGCATTGCACAAGTAGACTTTGAGAGGGAGAATGATATGTTTCTATGATATTATTATCTTGAGTTAACATCATGTTTCTAAAAAACTTTTCTTTATACTGAACTTGTTTCAAATTGCTTTATATTGAACTGAGTTAAGTTGGGTATCAAGAGTTGAGTATCTTGAGTTAATTTGTACTTCGTTGAGTCGAGTATCATATCTTGAAGTTTAGTATCTAATCTTTGAGTTGAGTATGTTATTCTTGATTTGTGTTTAGTTGAAAAGAGGTAAGTATGTTTCCTTTTATTCAAGTATCAAGCTTATGTTATGCTTTAGAATTCCCCCTACATGCTCGTACATTCCACATAATGAGTCATTTCGCCTGCATACACATACATTCATGATCTTCAACATGAGCTTTGTTGATACATTCGAGAGTTTGAGTTAGCTATGGTGAGTCTCCTTACTTCTGGGGGATTACATTTACTTTCGGCTGTTAGGAGGTCGTGGGTCTTTCCCCAACTTCCACCATTGTCATTTTAGAGGCTTCATAGATAGACACTACATTTTTAGCAGTCTTCATTTATTTTGTTAAATATTTCAAAGACTAAAGTTTCCTTTTATGGTGAGATGTATATATCTTATTATATAGAGTTTTCTTTGGACATAAAGTTTGTGTTTAAGTTTTATGAATTTCTTTTTGCTTGAAGATTTTGCATGCTTAATTTAGTCTTACGCTTGTAGTCAGTCAAGATGAGGGTTCGCTGGGGGATCAATAATGGTCTTTGAGTGTCGGCCACATCCAAGTTTTAGACTCGGGTCGTGACACTCCCAAAACATTGAAACTTCTACAAAAACTGAAAGAACGACCAGGATACCAAACTAGTAGTCCAGAAAGTTATAAATGACTTAGAGTTGATATTGGAACACTTAAAACATGAAAAGAATGCAATAACAAGGATGTAACACAAAAGGTTATTGTACATAGTCTAAAATTTCTCTTTACTCGCTTACACCCACAAAAAATTGCAGTACTTGCTTAAAACCCTTGAATTATTATTTACAAATGAATTGGAAAATCCAACAGAAAGATTCGATTCTAACTTTGTAAAGCCGATGTTGCTTTAATTTCTTGCACATAGGGCCTTCCCCCAATCCTGTTCTAGGCACTAAGGGGCTCTTTTGTTTCCCGTCCCTTTGTTCCTCTTGTTACATATTAATAACAGATAGTATTAAATAATAGTATAAAATAATATAAGTATTTACTGTGTACTAATCCTAGTCCTATTAGGATTAGCACTCCTTAATCCTAGTCCTATTAGGATTAGTACTCCTTCCTATATCTCCTATATATACCTCCCATGTATTCCCTTATTAGGTTAACACTTCAATACAATCAATATTCCTTCATCGTATCAAGAGCCAGAAAACCTAGATCTTCTTTTCTCTAGGTTTTTCTTTTCTCTCTTTAGGGCATCGATCGTTCCCTCTCTTCTCTTGGGCGATGGCAGCCATGACAACCGAGGTGGATCCTCTCGATTCACTTCCTTCTAGCGTTAAACTCCTTCTCAGGCATCTTCATGCCCTGATTCCCGAAAAATTATCAGACATAAATTACCCTACATGGAAAATCACCGTTCTTACAGCCCTTGAGGCCAATTACCTTCTCAAATACGTCGATGGAAGCACAGAAGCGCCGCCGGCAGTTATCACCGCCACGGACAAATCAGAAAAAACCAATCCGGCCCATGACGCCTGGAAAGCCGTGGATGGACAGATCCGATCATGTTTGATTGCGGTCATCTCTCCCACGGTTCAGAAACACGTCCGATCCTACACAACTGCTTCAGCCCTGTGGACCCCCTCGCAACACGCTATGCATCAATTTCCCACTCTCATATTTTTCAATTGCGTGATCGTCTCCACACAATTACCAAAGGCACGAAAACTATGGCGGAGTATTTAGACGAGGTCTCCACCATCATCACAGCCCTCGACACCGTGAATGAAATCATTCCCGAAAAAGATCTCGTCATGTGCGTCGTTCGGGGGCTCCCTTCAGCTTACTCATCCATTAAACAGGTGGTTTGCATCATTCCAACGCCCGTTGACCTGGCTACTCTCTCCTCGTGGCTAAAAAGTGAAGAAATCAACGTGGATCTGGAGAGCAAACTTCTTCTCCGAGAAGCCGCTGTTATGGAGCCGGCCACCGCCCTCACCGCAAGCTAGAACTATCGCGGGGAGCGTGGTGGCGGCCGGCAGGGGAGCCACGACAGCTACGGCAGAAACAGCGGGGGCCGCGGGCGCGGCGGTCGGCAGGGCAGTCGTCCGCCGTACGACGGTCAGCAGCACGGCAGCAACAACAGCCTACACTACTTCGGCAGCGGCGGACAGTCATCTTCCAGCGGCGGGCAGGGCACTTACGAGCGGGATCGTCCAACTTGTCAAATCTGTTAGAAAACAGGACACACCATTGCTCGTTGCTGGTTTCGGTATGAGGAGAGCCAAAATAGTGATAACTGTGCCAATTATGCATCTCAAGCCGGCCCTTCATGTGAATGGCTATTGGATACTGGGGCCAACATGCACGTTACTTCTGATCTATCCAAGCTTAATGCTCCAAATCCATATCATGGCTCCAATGGTATTACTGTTGGCAACAGTGAGTCCCTTAATATTTCTCACACTGGCACGGGTACCATTAAAACCCCCACTGCTATCTTTCACCTAGGTAACCTTACCCGCGTCCCTTCTATTAAAACCAATCTCCTTTCAGTTCACCAATTCACAAAAGACAATAATTGCTCACTCTTGTTCACCTCTAATGATTTTAAGATCCTAGACAATACTACCAAGATGGTGATTTTTCAGGGCCCCTGTGAGCATGGTCTGTACGTTCTTCCTGGCACAAGTTCGTCTGCCCACCCAGTTTCAGAAAGCGTTCCTGTGGCTTCGGTGGCTCTTTCGGCTGATGGCCACAGTCTGTTGTGGCACAGTCGTCTGGGTCACCCGTCTACTCAAATAATAAATTCTTTAATGTCTCAATTAGGTTTTTCTTCCATTCATGTAAACAATTGTGACTCCTGTTCAATTGCTAAATCTCATAAATTACCTTTTACTTTATCTGAGAAGCGTACAACTGCACCTTTTCAACTTATTCATTCTGACCTATGGGGTCCTACTGCTGTTCCTTCATTTGCTGGTTTTCGCTATTATATTTGTTTTGTGGATGATTTTACAAAATACACTTGGTTATACCCACTAAAACACAAATCACAGGCATACACCACCTTTGTCACTTTTAAAAAAATGGTCAAAACACAATTCAATTCTCATGTTAAACTTTTTCGAAGTGACAATGGAAAGGAATATGTCAATAACATCTTTGGCCAATTTCTGCAATCCCTGGGAATTATACATCAAACCTCCTGTCCATACACTCCCGAACAGAATGGGGTGGCTGAGCGTAAGCATCGCCATCTCATTGAAATGGTGGTTACTCTTCTACATCAATCTCATCTCCCTGTCTCCTTTCGCGTAGAAGCTCTAGCCACCGCAAACTACCTCATTAACAGAATGCCCAGTCACACTCTCTCCAACAAATCACCCTATCAACTCCTTTACCAAGAACTTCCCAATTATACCAACCTCCGCGTCTTTGGGTGTCTTGCCTACCCTTGGCTACGCCCTCATATTACTCACAAATTACAACCCCGATCCCATCCTTGTATTTTTTTGGGCTATCATCCTACCTCCAAGGGTTATCGCTGTCTTGACCCACAAACTCATAAAGTCTACATATCTCGTCATGTCAAATTTGTCAAAAATGAGTTTCCCTACGAGTCTATTTCCTCCTCCACAAATACATCATTCATTGGCGTCCTTCCCCTTTTTCCAACATACTTACAGGGTCCCTCACCACCTTCCCCCACACCTCCACCCACTACCCAACCACCCCTCATCACCCCTTCGACCGTCACCCACAATACACCCGCAACCACCACCCACACTCACAACCAACCCGAACCACCCCATACCCACAACATCTCATGCCCGATCTGTTTTGGGTCCTTTCCGGCCACCCCTGAATCACCACCGCCCGTGGCACCCCCCAATACTCATCCCATGTTAACCCGTGGCAAAGCCGGTATCTTTAAACCCAAAACCTTTCAGGCTACCATACTACCAAATACACCCCTTCCCGATTGTGAACCAACAACCTACTCTGTTGCCTCAAAAAATGCTTATTGGCTTCATGCTATGGATGACGATTTTAAGGCTTTGACTGATCAGAAAACTTGGGTTCTTGTACCTTAGCACCATGGGCGGCACCCAGTGGGCTGTAAATGGGTGTACAAAATTAAACACAATGCGGATGGCAGTATTTCCAGGTACAAGGCTCGTTTGGTTGCTAAAGGCTACAATCAGGAGTATGGGCTTGATTACTCCGAGACATTCAGTCCTGTTATTCGGCAGGAAATCATTCGCCTGGTACTGTCACTCGCCGTGCGCAACAATTGGCTCATCAATCAGTTGGATGTTTCCAATGCTTTTCTTCATGGCATGCTTGATGAAACTATCTACATGACGCAACCACCGGTCTATGTTGATCCCTGCTTCCCTCAACATGTTTGCAAACTCCAGAAGTCTCTGTATGGGCTCAAGCAAGCCCCCCGTGCTTGGCACACACGTCTGAAAACGTTCCTCCAGGGACTCGGCTTCACGTGTTGCGTACACGACACGAGTTTGTTTACTCGACATTCAGTACATGGTACAGTCATTCTTCTTGTCTATGTAGATGATATCATTATTACAGGCTCTTCTGCAGCTCTCATTCAGGATGTCACTCGAGCTATGCATACTACCTTCAAAATGAAGGACCTTGGCCCGTTACATTATTTTCTGGGAATGGAGGTTTCTCGAACAGGCAGCGGCTTGTTTCTTCATCAGTCAAAATATGCTCGAGATCTGTTGCAGAAAGCTGGACTGGAAAAATTCACCAGTCAACCAACACCGATGGCAGTCTCTTCGTCTACGAATGGAGCCGACACCCCCTTTGCCGATATCACCCACTTCCGCAGCCTCATTGGGGCTCTACAGTATCTGGCCATTACCCGTCCTGACATCCAGCTGTCAACCGAGTTGCTCAGCGCATGCATCAACCAAGTGAACATGATTACCATTGTCTAAAACGCATTCTCAGGTACATTTTTGGCACTCTTGGTCGTGGTTTACTCATTCGACCTGGGGACTTGGAGCTTCGGGGTTTCTCAGATTCAGAAAATCTACATTGGGGTTTCTCGTTTTTTTGGGGCCGAACCTAATCTCCTGGTGTACAAAAAAACAACCCAAGGTCTCTCGGTCCTCGACTGAAGCTGAATACCGCGCCCTTGCTCTTCTTGATGCTGAGACCATGTGGATCACATATATTCTTTGCGAACTCCGCGCTACTCACACTGTTCCTGCTCTCTATTGTGACAACAAATCAACCATCTGTGTGGCCAAGAATTCCGTCCTACACACCAGAATGAAGCATGTTGATACCAATTGTCTCTTTGTTCGCGATGAAGTTCAGGCCGGCACCATGACTGTGCAGTATGTACCCACTGAAGAACAACCGGCTGATATTCTCACCAAGCCTCTCCCGAGCTGATAGCACGATTACCTCAGTTCCAAGCTTCCGTTCGCTTCAGCTCAGCTCAACTTGAGGGGGGGATAATAACAATTAGTATTAAATAATAGTATTAAATATTATTAGTATTTACTGTGTACTAATCCTAGTCCTATTAGGATTAGTACTCCTTAATCCTAGTCCTATTAGGATTAGTACTCCTTCCTATATCTCCTATATAAACCTCCCATGTATTCCCTTATTAGGTTAACACTTCAATACAATCAATATTCCTTCACATATGTTGTCATCTTGAATCATAGAAAATCCATTTTTAATTACAATTTCATATCCATTCTCTTGCAATTGACCAGAGTCGACAGATTTGACTTCAACTTAAGAGTAAAATGGATATCTGAAATTATTTGAACAATATCTCTTTTAGTTCGAATGCTTACTTCTCCTTTTCCCATGACTAAACTTTTGAGTCATTCTCAAACTTCACAAAATCTTGATATGACTCATCTAATGTGGAGAAAGCAAACTTTTTACACATGTATGATTATTGCAACCGATTTCTAAGTACCATATATTCTAATGAATTTTCTTTTTCATCTTCCTTCTCTTAATATGCCATTATTAAAGATTCATCTTCTTCCTATTCTGCAAAATTGGACTGCCTTTCACCGTCCCTGTTGAAGTTAGTTCTACATTCCGATTTATAATGGCCATACCTGTAAAATTTGTGACATTCAACCTTTGACTTGTCTATTGACTTTAGCTTATAGTTGTTCTAACAACTTCTTTCCTTCCTTGAGAATTTGAATATTTTTCTTCAATTTTCTGGTGTGAGTGCCTCCCACCTCAAAAATTGTTTCCTATCCCTCTTTTGTATTCTGCGGCACCACCTTTTGAAGAGTGGTAGTTGGATGAGACTTGAAGATTTTGTTCCTTGCTGGTTTGGCGATTCATTTTCTGCTCATGAATCAATAGTGAACTTTGTAATTCATCAATGGAAAATTCATTGGTTTCTTTTGATTTCTCAATTGAACAAACAACATAGTTGAGTTTCGACGGCATGAAGCGAATTATCTTTTCAATAATAGTGAGATCTTCCAGCTTTTCACCATGTATCCGCATCTTATTTTCTATTGCCATCATCCCTGAAAAGTACTCTGAAACTGATTCTCCCATCTTGACTTGTAGAGTCTCAAAACTAGCACGAAGAGATTGCAATAGTACCTTTTTGCCTTTGTTGATCCCTAATACTTCTTCATTGAATCCCATATTTGTTCGGCAGTATTATTGGAAAGAATAGTTTCCAATATTGAGCAACCAATCGCTTGGAAAAGATAATTTTTTGCTTTGAGATCTTTCAATTTTATACCATCATACTCTACTTTTTGTGCTTCCAAAAAAGTAATACCACTTGCTTGCTATTGCACATCTATACTGACAATTGGCCAAAACTTCTTGGACCTAAGGAAATTCTCCATCAACATGCTCATTGGTTGTAAAATGACCATCGAAGAGTGGGATAATGGCCTGGACAAAATTTTCAGATGCCACGTTTTGCTTCTACAATACCATTTCCTATCCACCTCTATTTTACTCTTTATTCTCTATATTTGGAGAGTAAAATAGAGAATGGGCACTCCAACCCACCTCCATTTTCATCTGTATTCTTCAAATTTAGAGAGTTGAATAGTAGATCTCCAAATTTGGAGAACTACTATTCACACTCTCTATTTCACTTTTTCAATAATTTTTTCTATTTCTTTCTAATTGACATATTAATTTACATATAATGTCATTAATTAAATATCGAATTTTTATAAGTCTTCTTAAAAGTAATATAATATTTTAAAAAATATATTATTTAATATATCCTACTTTAGTCTCGAATTAACAGTATTTTAGTTTTTTCTAATTTTCGTCAATAATATTATTTGATATTTTTATTAAGTTTAATTATAAAGAATACATAAAATTAAAATGATAAGATGAAAATTTTAATTTGAAAATTGAGGACTAAAATACTCATGTTGAACGTCGTAATGGATTAGTTGGGCATTTATGGGAGCAACGTAATAATTTTGAAAACTAAGTGTTTATGTAATTTTTATGTAATTACATTTCACTTTTATTTATATTTGTACACTATTTGTAGATTATATTATATTTTCTTGCAATTTATATTATTTAAAAATTTAGACTAAAATATTTTTCTATATTAAATAAAAAATTTGAAAAAATTAGATTTTATCTCCATGAAAATTATATAAAGTAATTATTTGGAAAAAAGAAATAAAAGATTTATATCATAAAATAAGAAAATAATAATGAATTAGAAATAAGGAACTGTCAACCTGGCTCGGATATCAAATGTTAAGATAAATAAGAAATACATAGAGAAATATTGAAGGCAAAGAGAACTTTCGGCTTTTTCTATTGATGAGCCAAATCACAGGAATAGATAAACCAAGCAACAAACCACCTTCTCTCACTCCTAAAGAAAAGGAAATAACTTAACTGCACGATCTAAACTCTATACCCTTAACCTTAAAGGGAAAAATCCTAAATTCTAATGAAACCTTAAACCGTTGGCCTAAACCTTAAGGACTATACCCAACCCTATATCTTAGGGCTTAAACACTAAACTCTAAATAGTAAACCCTAAAGCTTAGTACCTAAAACCTACACCTTAAGGCCTACAATCTAAACCCTAAGCCCAGAGAAATGCTAAGAAATGCCAAGAAACCATAAACCCTAAAAAAAACCCTTAAAAATACTAACAAAATCCAAAAACCTAAAACACACACTAAAGTAAACCTTAAAAACCTAAAAAACCTAAACCCCTAACCCTAAAAACTCTAAACTTTAAACACTTTAATACCCCTAAAACTCATTAAAAATGCTATTCTTTAAACCATAAACAATCAGACCTAAACTTTTATCCCTAAACCTTGTATACTAAATCCCATACCTTAAAGAAACACTAAACTAAGTCACAACTTTTCATAAAGTCATAACTGTCGCAACTTTTCATAAAAGTCACAATTTTTCATTATATATATATATATATATATGTATGTGATTATTCAGCCTTCTAGCAGGATCAAACGAAACAAAAGTTAGTTTAATATGAAACATATCTTCAAGTTTATTGAATGATCAAGAAAAATATATTAGGAGAAATAACTGTAGTTAAATAAACTTAGGTTCATTAAAAATGGCTTCAATATTTCATATTTGCAACTTGTAACGATAAAAAATGATTATGAAAGTTGAACATTCAATCACTATGAAAATGATGAGATTCAAGGCGCAAAAAAAATCTCGGAGAGTGAAATAGAAAATGATTAGCGGGATTTGAAGGCACAAAAGTTCTAGAGAACATAACTACAAGGAATCAGAGGAAGTGCATATGGAGCATTTGAGGGATCCATAGAGTCAATACTTTAGAACCATCCTCATTATAATTAGACTACGGTGCAACAAATATGATACTTACAACGAAATTCATATGCATGATACAAAATTTGTCACTGATAATTTACCTCTCGTGAAAAAAATATTTCATATTTCAATGCATGAGCAACGTAATTTTTATGACGAAATTTACAAAATTTTGTAGTGAAGTTGTCTATGGAAGTTTCCCAAATGATAATTTATCTTCATTTGTTAAATATCATTACTGGCGAATTTTAAGTTGTTAGTGAAACAGTATTTTGTCGCTGATACATTATCAAATTTGTGACACACTTTTATTTGTCTTGAAGTTGGTTACAATTTTGGATACGCAAAAATTTCGTCACAAAAAATAAGTTGTTGCCATAGAGATAAATTAGAATTTGTATTTGAATGTTGTAAGATTTAGCCACAAATTTTTATATTTAATTGTGACCTTTGTTTTTTCTCTAATAATATAAGGAATTAGTGACGATCATTTTATTGTTTCTAATAAATCGGTGATTCAATGACAACATAATTTTGTAAAAAAATATGCAATATTTAAATATCAATGTTTAAAATCTATAGCAGAATAATTTAACTATTTGCTAAATAGTTAAGACTTTTTATAACATATGAATGTGTAAAGTTTGTCTTTTTTAAAAATAAATAAATAAATAAATAAACTTAATAATTGTGTAGTTATGATACTATATCAACGTAACAATATGTTTTGTTTTAAAAATATATATGATGGTTATTTGTTGTGAACCAAATTGACCCAGTAAGGGCCCACAAACTATTAGAGAGTTTTATTTGGGATCCACACCCATTTACACTTTGTTAAAAGAGGACCATGAGTTCGAATAATGATTATGAAAGTTATGTCGAATATTTGGCTTTCATTTATCTCTCATCCATTTTCTCTCCTCTAGTATTTCATCCCATTCTAATTATATTATTCTACGTTAACCTATTCGTAATTAGTATATATGTTATTACTTTTTTTGTGTATTATACTTGTAATTTGTGTTCAGTGATAACAACATAGATATATCAGTGTTTGTATTAGAAATCGAGTTTCTTTCATTATTTGTGGAAGTTGTGGGTTTTACCACGTAGTTTTTGTCCTACCTATTTTTAATTAATTGATCAATCTTATTGAATTTCAAACCAAGTGAACTTACTATTTATTAATGTAAATTATAAAATTTAAAATTGGGACAATGCACAAGTACCCCTTCAATCTATGTCTGAAATCTCAAGTACACACTTATACTATACTAAGGTCCTATACCCCTTGAACTTATTTTATTAATAATTTTCTACCCCTTTTCGGCCTAAGTGACACTATCTTGTAGGCCCAACGCTGGTTGACTTTTTTTTAAGCTAGTTAGAGATTATAGAGTTGTTGCATTGCTATTGGGTTGCTTAAAAGTTAATTAGAGTTTGTTAGGTAGTTACATATTAGCTTAGCAGTCACGTGGTTACTATAATAGTTAGTTACAATAACTATAATCTTCTATGTATACAAGTATAGCTATGTAAATATTAAATAAGGAAATAATGTGAGATTCATTCCATTTTTAGATCACAATGTAATGAACACAAGATGCTTCAATAGAACTTTGTTTTCATTTTGTTTTTCTAGTAGATTTCACAAATTCTTTATGGTATCAGAACCTAGATCGAAGATTATTTGAAGCTGTAAATCATCGATCATTGTATCTACAACAGTGGTGGAACCATAGGGTTCAAATCAAGAACATAATCCGCAAACAAATCATAATCATCCTTTCGTCTTCAAACCTAAGATACTCGTGGTGTTTCCTTGATTCCTATGGATCTCACAAGGCCAGAGAACTATGATGTTTGAAGAAGATCCATGCGATTTACACTTCTAGTAAAAAAAATTGGAATTTGTTGATTACACGTGTGCTAAACGCTCAATAAAGGAGATCCAACTGCTCATGGAAGTGGTGTGATTCAATTATTTATGTAGCACCAGAAGTAATGACAAGCATTTTGTATGTGACTCTAGGAACACATAATGTGACGTCTTATAACTCATGGATGAGAGATTTATGGACTGAGATGGATGTAATGGTACCTTCTCCATCATGTGATTGTGATGAGTCAAACTCATATGTTGAATATGTTAAACGATAATGACTATTGCTGTTTTTGGCATGGTTGAATGAAAGTTGTGCACATGTGAGGAGTTCTATCTTACTTAGCCATTCTATTCCCTGTATAAAACAAGCCTATGCAATGCAAATTCAGGAAGAGAGACAAGGGAAGCTAGGACAGAAAAATAGAGGAATTAGGATGTGATCAATGTGGGTATAAAGGTCACACAAATGATACTTTATATTGTTAGGACCGAAAATAAGCAGGTGTAAACGCGGAAGCTAGCAATCAAATCTCAAAAGACCACGAGTAAGAAGACAACGAGAAATATACTAAAAGACACAAAGATTTAACGTGGTTCGGTCAATCGACCTACGTCCACAAAGGAGATGAGCAATCCACTATAAATATGAGAGTACAAAATAGAGAGTGAAACAACCTCAATCAATTCACTCGGAATACATGAGAGGTTCACACAAGTGATAATGCATCAAGCTTGTGACCCACAAATTTCCCCCCTAACCGAAACTCTCAAAGCCTTTAAGACTACATTGTGAATGCTAATTAAGTTAGAAGGAACATGCCTCTATTTATAGAGTCCTAAACCTTTTCCTACAAGAAAAACCTATTTATGGTAAGAAATTTAGGGCAAATAAAACCCAACATATATATGATTGTAGGATTTAATTTCCCACAGACTTTAATAGTTAGAGAAAGATATATATATGAATGAGGCTTATGAAAATAACTCTACTTCTCTAGAATCATCTAGATCTAGATTATTATCCCAAATCTATTTCCTAGGAGGTTACTTCACAATGTAATTGATCAAGATGATAGAGTTTTCTTCACCATTAGTAACATGTAAGACTAATTTTGCAGCTGGTATGAATCCTTTACCTGATAGTGTTAGTTGTAATGCCATAAAGTAGATTGTCGATTCAACAACCACAAATCATATTATATACTATGAATATACTCTAAGTGGTTGTAGAAAATTATCATAGTCCATTTGTAATAAGGTGCAGTTACCAACTCAAATAAAATCCATGTAGAACATTTTGGAAATGTTTAATTTTGGGTAATTGCAGGTTGAAAAATCCATGTAGACTTGAGGTTCAACTAATTTTCAGTCTCCATGCATGGTGTCATTTTATCCTGATTTATGTGTAATGCAGTCTCTCTCTACTTAGTAAGAAGGCCTATTTATCCTAAGGCATGAATTCTTTCTACTTAGTAGGAGCAGTGCTAAAAAACAACTGCTTAGGAGAACAAAGTTTAGGGTATCCTTCCTTGAAAGTAATGTAGCGTCTTCATATTTTGCAGAATAAAGTTGATAAGGCAGTTCAAGAAGAGTGTATGATTTGTCCTTTGGCAAAGTAATTGAGACTTATAAAATGTTCCAGATAGTACATTTATGAAATGTTTGAATCTAGAGCAAAGAGAGTTGTCTTATTGGTTTTTCTTCCATACAAAAATGCTATAAGTTGTATGATCTTGATGTGAAGGCTGTGTTTTTCAACAGGGATGCAGTCTCATGATGAAGGTTCATATCCTTTTTCCCCTTTTCTAAATAATACAGATGATTCCACTGATGATCTAGACAAGATCTGCTAACAAATTCCTCATCTTAACCTGTAGACACAAGAACTGCAAAGCCAAGCAACCGATGTTTTGAGTCACCTATGCATGACATTAATGAATTAGAAGCCTTACAAGATGACCTTCTACACATGATCCAGTAGAATCAATACAAACAATACCAGTGCCTCTTTATAATGCTATTCACACCACTGGTTCAAGAAAGACTACCAGGACTGTGGAGCCCCAATCCTCTATGAATCATCTAAAGACAAGTTATGGATTGATATTATGCAACAAGAAATCCAGGATTTAAAGTATAACAATATTTGTACAATTGTTGACTTGCCACCAGGTGAGAAAAAAATTAGTTACAAATGGGTATACAAGATCAAGTATAAGTACAATGGTGATGTGGATAGATACAAGGCCTGACTAACTTTAAAAGGTACAGTCAATGAGAAGGACTTGATTATCATGACACTCTCTTCAATTGCTGAAATGGTTACCATTAGAATTGTTCTCAGCCTCACTGCTTCCCATGGTTAGGATCTATCTGAAATGGATGTTAAAAGTTCCTTCTTGCAAGGTGATTTGGTTTAAGACATCTATATGGAAAATTCTCTTGCAAGCTGAGGAAGTCACTCCATCATCTCAATTAAGCACCTAGACAGTAGAATATCAAGTTCACTAGACATTATTGGTGGAAGGTTACTCTCAAAGTGATCATGATAACTCTTTATTCATTAGAAAGGAGGAAACTGACATGATTGTGATTTTAGTGTATGTTGATAACCTCTTAATGACTACGAATAGTTCCAAGATGATTCAAGAAGCAAAAGACACACTACACCAATATTTCCAAATTAAAGACTTGGGAAGTCTCGTGTATTTTTCCGGGGGTTGTAGTTTTGAACTCAAAAGAGGGGATATTGTTGAATCAAAGGAAGTATGCTTTACCACTTATTTTAGAAATTAGATTGAGTAGAGCAAATATTGTAAGCACTCTTTGGAATTTAACCACAAATTGACTAGTGTAGAATTTGATCAACACATTGGTTGCTCCGATGATTCAGAGTCAGTTGATATCAAATCATACCAAAGATTTATTGGAAAACTAATGTACTTAACAATCACCAGACCTGACACTTGGTTTAATGTACAAATTATGAGCTGATCCATGCAACACCCTAATGTTTCACACTAGGAGGATGCACTAAGGGTTGTGAGATATGTTAAAAAATGTATAGGAGTTTGGATACTGAACAAATATGGATAGGTATTATAGAAATCACTGGATATTGTGACTCGGAGGACTTCATGTCCTAATAGACAAAGATCAGTCACATATTAGATCTTAAAACTTGGAGATTCTCTTATTCATAGAAATTAAAGAAGCAACAAACGGTGAGTAGGAGCTCAACTATATCAGAGTATCACGACCCAAGAGCACCCCTAGTCATAACATGTCGTACTCGACCTCGAAGAGATCTTATACAAGCCTTATGGCATTCTAACATTAGATCATAAGGAAAAGAGACAAGGAACTAAAACTTTTCATTTAAAAACCCTTCACAACAAGAACACAACATTTAAAATCATAGGGAAAACCTACATCTCACGTGGACATCTAACCAAGAAATGGAATAGGGTCATGTCCCTTCACGATCGAAAGATTTAAACAAAACTAGACATAACCTATTACAAATTAAATACAAGAAACTTAAATAGTTTTCCCCCGAATTATGAGGACATACATTTGGTCTTGGAGAACTCTTCTCAAGCCCTTGAATGCTGAAACCTACACTTGTAGTAAAAAGTAGAAGAAATATGGGTTAGCACAATTAGGCATAATCTTCAAAAACTATTTAACATACAAATCATATATTCATATTAGGATATATTCAACATACAAGCTTTATACAATACATATTCATAAGGAACATAAGCATTACATACTTCACATAAACACATTAAGACCATCCCTAGGACAACTTTAAGTCATAATCGTGCAATGTATGAGTAACATCTCATAATACTACTCACACTAAGTATTCCTTAAAGCCACCTTAGACTAGGCACATTCATATTCATCACGTCAAGACAAGGAAATTACTCATAATACAACCTAAGCAAGATATACACTATTACATTAAATACATAAGTCAACATTTTATATTAACTTAATTAAGAGTACATCATTCATTAGAAATTAAGTCAACTTCCTTAATAGTATACCCATAAGACATAATAGCATAACCACATAAGTAACCCTAGATTGCACTCGTGCCATCTGTAGATAAGGCCCCATAACCTTACCTATGCTATGAACCATCTTTGGACTACTATGCTCATACCTATCATACATCAGCCTCATCCATATTTCATTCACATAGTAAAGAGACATTCATAATCATGTTCATATTCATAATTCATAAACGTACTTCATATTCATAGCACATACTTTTACTTAATATTCATAGTACATAAAAGTAATGCATATTCATAGTACATACACATAAGAGGAACACACCATGACTACTTTGAAAGTCCACTTGTGTCATGTATGAATGGAATCTAATACTACCACTCGTACTAAGTAAACCCTTTGAGGAACCATAGAAAAGAACTCACTTTCGTGTTCATAATTCATATTCTTGTTCATTATAGGGAATATAGCCTTAACTGACATAGACCATGTGAGGTATATAGAATCCGGTGTCATATGACCCCACACCGAAAAAAGGTGTCCTACTTGCCTAAGGAAAAACTAACATATTTAGCTTAAGTGTGCATCCACTAGCTAATACCTATGCGGACACATAATTATGTGATAGGGAGATTGCTTCTAGAAACCCAGCCTAACTAGCGGCAGAGTTTCCATCTCATTAGAGCATCTGTAGAAGACCCAACCTAAACTAGAGGGAGAGTCTCTATCCTATTTACCATATTCGCTCGGTGCTAAGCATTATTCCTAAACTTATGCATAGCTAGTGTGAATTGCATTTACGTATGTGAAGGAGTACTTTATCCTTCATTCAACACTACTCATAACGTAGCTCAACCACTTGACCAGACTTCATAACGAAGTTAAAAAAATTTATATAGAATATCAAAATAAAAAAAGTTCCATTTTCTAATCATATCATATCATATAATTATACAATATAGAACCTTAGACACACCTAGGTGTCACACCACAAACAAGAATTCTCTTTTAATCTATTTATTTCCAAAACTCACCTTCACCTTTCACGAAAAGTTATGATATTTATGAAATCTTGTGAATTTTATGAAAAGTTGCGACATTAATGAAGAGTTGAAACTTTTATAAAGAGTTGTGAATTTTTTGAAAAGTTGTAACTTCAATGAAAAGTTGCAACTTTTATGAAAAGTTGCGACTTTATTGAAGAGTTGCGACTTTTATGAATATTTGTGACTTTTATGAAAGGTTGTGACATTATCGAAGGGTTGCAACATTTCCAATTAGTTGTAACATTTCTGATAAGGCAGAATAAATATTTGTCCACACTAACCTTTGTTCACACAATAATTAGAGAGTTTTCCTCTCATTTTAGAAAAATGAAAATTCTAAACGTCTTCTTCTTTTACATAATTAAATATATATGTACCTTGCTCATGTTGAGTGGCTTACATGAATCATTGGTTATGTTACAGATCTTGGTATGTATTTTTACAGTCATTAATTTATACTTATATTTTTAAGGATAAATGATAACATGCAATAATTTTTATGTTAATTTACATTGTTAATGGTTCTTACTATATAATCTTGTGTGTAAGATAATAAGGAGCTTTAGATTTAATGATCAATAGATTTTAAGTATTATTTTATAAATTCTATAATATTTAATTCACGATCAATGCTCGGGCATTTTTACCAGTTGTTAACTACGAACTTAGTTGCAATAGCACACAATTGTAATTGGGGTTTTAGGCCAAAGAACAAGAAGATAGGGAGATTGAGAATGATTTTATACATCGTAATGGTGCTAGTTGGATGAGATTGAATCTTTCATGTGAAGACTTGTGAAAAGATGGCGTAACCTAATCTTAAACACAAATTCTTTAAAATGGTGGGTAGATCTACTAGAATGTATGAGTCCAAGTGTTGGCCAGTCAAGAAATCTCACATTCAAAAGATGAAAGTTGTGAAGATGAAGATGTTTCGTTGAATGTGTGGCCATAATAAGAGTGACAATTTTAGAAATGAATATATCTTGGACAAGGTGAGAGTGGTCTCGGTAGAGGAGATGGAGGAATAAGACACATGTTTCGGATAATTGAAGAGCAGATACGCAAATGCTCCAGTGTGGATGTGTGAGAAATTGACTATAGATGGTTTCAGAAAAGATAGAAGTATGCCAAATAATTATTGTGGAGACTTGATTGGACAAAACACGATGCAATTTCAGATTATTGACAACATGCATTTAGAAAGGAGGTTGTGGAGGACACACATACACATATGGTTGGGAGGGGAGTAGGTAATGGACCGTTGTCTCACTAATTTTTTCATAGTAGTAGTCGTGGTATTACAAGGAGTTTCTTGTCCTTTGATGTTTGTTGTTTTGTTTCACTTAAATTATCATATTATTTTATTTTAGTTATGTTTTCCGCTTTGTCATTCTCTCTCTAGTATCCTGCAACGACTTCATCACACTTTTTTTGTTTCATTTTATTTCTACTTTTTCTTTGAGCCAATGGTCTGTCGAAACAACGTCCTCCCAAAATAAAAGTAACATCTTCGTACACTCTATCATCCCCAACCCTCACTTGTAGAATAACACTAGATATCCTATTATTATTATTATTATTATTATTATTATTATTATTATTATTATTATTATTATTATTATTATTATTATTATTATTATTATAGTATCCGATGGTCTATATATTAAAAAAACTTAACCTTTAGAAAGAAAACATCATTTTACAAAAACTTTGAAAGTCGTTTGGACATAAGATCAAAATGTTATATTTACACTTAATTAAACAATAATCTATTTGTCCCAATTTAGGTGTCTTACATCTTTTTTTGATCAGTTCATGAGTGTAATTCCTTCTAGATTTAACAAAATTTTTAATTCCAAAATTTTACATCGCAAATCTAAGATCTCAACAATTTAATCAATACACACATTTTTAATTGATCCCACATAATTTAAGAATGATTAAAATCTACCAACCTAACAAGAGAGGATTGAGAAATGTCATCAATTGATAAAAGCACCAACAGCCGCACACAAAATTAGGGAGAAAAAAGTGTCAAGTAACACCTTATATATTATATATTTATACATAAAAGAGAACTCTAGCCCACCTATGTGGCGCCACCACAAATAAGGATTCCATTTTAATTTATTTATTTCAAAACTGGACTTGTCCTTTCATAAAAAGTTGTGACTTCTATGAAAAATTGTGACTTTTATGAAGAGTTGAGACTTTTACAAAAGGTTGTGATTTTTTCGAAAGTTTGTGACCTTTTCGATAAAATACAATAAGCATTTGTCCGCACTACCCTTTGTTGACAATAAATAGAGGGATTTCCTCTCATTTTAAAACAATTTTTTTTGAACTTCTTCTTCTTCTGCACAATTAAATATTTGTGTACTTTGCTCTTGTTGAGTGACTTACTGACATCATTTTTTGTATCAATACGTTGGTGAATAAAATTGCTCCATCTTGAGAGGATGTAATTGTGTAAACCTCAGGTATTACAGGCGAATGATATTCTTAAGAGGACACTGTGCATTCAATGGACTCGATTTTTTCCTTTTTATTTCATTCTATTTTTACATATAATTCTATATTATTTTACACTAATTAATTTATATGTTTTTTATATTACTTGTTATTTTTTAGTACATGTTTTAAACTCTGTTGTTTATGTTTCTGCAAAGTTATTGTTGTTGACACCTAATTTTTACCCTCCACAATTTAAATTAATCGTTGAGCTTATCCAATTTCAAACAATTTAAAATAATTAGTTGTAATAAATAAATATAGTTTGCAAGTAGTTTTAAATAGTTTTGCTACTTTTTATAATTTTTAGATAATATATGTTTTACATAATTATGTATATAATTAGTATATTTTTATCCTAAAATATTCTCAAAAAGATGTTAATTTTAATTAAATATTTGGTTAATTAGTTTAGTTATATAATAGTTATAATACAAATTATTTAGTTTATTATTAAGTTAATTATTTTATTTAGTTGACATTAAGAAGTTCATCAATTAATTTATATTAATTTATCTTATTTAGTTTTAGTTGAATCACCAATTAAACTCAATTTGGCTAACTGCTTAATTTTCATTGGCTAAGTGTGAAATTTTATTAAGTCATTTTCCTAATTCATGTATGGCTTGCCCATATCTTGGATCAGCCTTTCAAAAGAAAATTGGGCCCAAAACCAATTTCCCTAAGCTTAATGAGAAAATTTTCAAAATGTCAATAATTTGACATTTAATCGGACTCATTGTTAATATTTTCAATGTTTAGTAAAAATGTCAAAAAAAGAAACAATTGTTAAAAACAGAAAGGAAAAATTAAGGGGAGAGAAAAATATTAAAAAGAAACAATTACTTTAAAGTCTTATCAGTTACGAAAATTCAAAAATAAATAATTAATTGGCAATTTATCAAAATACAACAACTTCCATCTCTTTCTTCTTCTTTCACAATGTTCTAAAAAACACGTCTATCATTGTTCTAAAAATTCAATATTCAATTTTCTTAATTTTTTTTTTGTTTCTAAACATGTTTATTTACCATACATTATCATATTTGAAACATTTTATTCTACTAAGGCATCATTTTGACGTTATGAAATTATAATTTATCATTAAAAATGTCTGAAATTTTATGAAGTTATTTGGCTATCATGTTAAGGTTATGAAGTTTATGTATATCCTTTTAAGAAATTTTTCCAATATTCAAAATACAATACTCATGTATTCAGAGTATAGGTATTAATCCATCTTAAATATGTATTTTATTTTGCTTATTTCTAATATCATTTTGTATACTAAATAGTTTGTATTGAGATATGATTTTGTATTCGTCCGAATGTATACCATAAAGTTTGTATTTAGATTTGATTTCGTATTCGTCCTAATGTATACCATAAAGTTTTGTATTTATATTTTGATTTCGTATTCATTCTCAACTATAAATAGCCAAAATACAGTTTATTTATGTATTCATTATATGTGTATTCATCCTAATTGCATCAATAAAATAGTTTTGTATTTTATTTTGCTCATTATATATACACCAACTAGTTTATCTTTGATTTAGTATTCATTCACAATTTTAAATAATCAAAATCCATGTTTGTATTTATATTATCACTTTGTAAAAACAAATTTGACTACCAACTACAAAACATTCAAAATACTTTCAAATACCTTTGTGAAACAACTCAATACCTAAATGGTAATGTAGATTCTATTAAATTTGAAATATAAAAACAAATAATAAAAAAAGATCGATAAAAATTATTTTAAATACTAAAAATCTGAAATACATAAATACTTGATGAGTATGTTAACAAATTCATATAAAAAATGATGGAAAATCCTCAATACATACAATCAAAAAATTTAACATGATGTATAATTTTGGCAATAAAATCTCGCAAAATAAATGATGAATTCAAAAATACATTTATCAATTGAGAGATTCTTTGATTAATTGATAGATCTGAACAAATTGTTATGAACTTAAATAATTAGTTCTTCTTCAACAATGAGAGAGAACAATGGTGAAATTTTGATGAAAGAAAAAAAAAGAAGAGAAAAGTGAATGATAGGGATGATGAAAACTGATGAAAAAGTGTAAATGGGTAATGATTATAGAATTTGATTCAAAGTTGGATTGTTTTGAGAAATAAAATTTGAATGCAAATCACTTTCTAAAATATTGACATTTTGACATTTTCAATAATTATTTTAAAATATAGATGTTTTTACTAATTAAGTTAGAATTGTGATTAGTTTGCTAATTTTCCCAATGTTGAATCAACAACTACTAGCAGCCCACTCAATTCAATTTCCCAGCCCAACCCTATCACTCTTTATTTTCTAACGCTAACAATACATACAGAAAATGTGTACAGCGAACCGCTCCACCCTCGCGTGTTCTTCCTCAACAGAAATTGCGAGAATCCAGCGTACAACAGACATACCCAACGACTCTTCTCCAGCACACGTTAACATCAATAGCTGCTCCAAACGGCGCAATAGTACGCCTACAGTAGCCGCGTCCCGTTCCCTTTTTACCATTTTGAGGATTTTCAGAGTAAAGAATCAAATCTCCCATACCTCTTACAGTTGACCTCGAAAAGGAGCAAAGGAAAATTCAAACTCTTCTTTCAAAAATCCAACGAATTCCCCCCACCCCCAACCCACCCCTAAAACGCTCTTTTCTTCCCTATAAATAATATTCTACTCTCAGTGATTGAGAAGAGAGGAAAAAGGATGAAGTTTAAGGTCATATAGAAAAATAACTTACAAACGGTTTCCAATTTGGATTTACGGCTATAGTCATTTCTACACTTGAAACTTTTATCTGGATTTCTGATTCTAAGTTTAGAGAAGATCGACTCTCAGTCTTTTAGCTTAATAATCATATTCAAAATTCGTGGTGAGAATCGCTAATCTGTTGTGAAAACGCGGACAAGCACAAAAGTATATATGGTAAAAGTAATGGAAATAAAATGGGAAAATAACGACACCAAGAATTTTACGTGGAAACCCTTCTGAATAAGGGAAAAAAACCACGGGCCAAGAGGAGCAATTGATATTATTATAGTAAGGAATTTTACACTGTGTAGTCACGAATACAACACTCAAAATGACTACTACACACTCAAAAGGAACAACACTCTTTTGGTTTCCGTCTTACTAAAATATCGCTCACACTCTATTTTTCTTCACAGACTATTTTCTTATATAGACTATGGAATACCTCACTTTGCTCTCAAAATGGTTTTTCTCTCTAACTTGGTGTGTTCTACAAATGAGCAAGAATGCTCTATTTATAGAAGGATAAAACCATGCTTATGTCACTAATGACATAGGTAAATATAGAAAAGTCAAAAATGGTTGCAAATCTTACCAATTTGCCAACTATCAAATCTTTTCTTTTCAACTCCAATTACTATTCCTTTTTAACAATTGCTTGTACCAATTGAATAGCTAAAGTTGACCAAAAAATGGGATGGATTCAACAAATCTCCCCCTCCAGTCCCATTTACTGGAAGAAGGTATCTTCAACTTCTTTAGAGAGAGCTCATACCCACAAGTTCTTTGCATAACTCGAATTGTCTTTCGGTATCATCTTGGTCAGCATATCTGCAGGATTTTCACTTGTGTGGATATTTTTGACGTGAAATGATTCACTCTCCACTTCCTCATGAATTTAATGATTTCTGACGTCGATGTGTTTTGTTCTTGCATGATACATGGAGTTCTTACTCAAGTCTATTGCACTCTGATTGTCACAATAAATAATATACTCCATCTGATTCAAACCAAGCTCTTGAAGAAATCGCTTTAGCTATATCATCTCCTTGCCGGCTTCAGTAGCCGCAATATACTCAGCTTCAGTTGTAGATAGTGCAACACACTTCTGCAACTTTGACTGCCATGATATAGCTCCCCCTGAAAAAGTAAACAAATATCCAGTAGTGGATTTTTTGTTATCAAGGTCACCTGCCATATCAGAATCTGTATAGCCTTTCAAGATTGGATTTGATGCTCCAAAACACAAGCATTCATCTGAGCTTTCTCTAAGATACCTGAGTATCCATTTCACAGCTTCCCAATGCTCTTTTCCCGGATTTTCGAGAAATCTACTGACAACACCAACTGCGTGAGCAATATCAGGTCTAGTGCACACCATTGCATACATTAGACTTCCGACGACGGAGGAATATGGAACTTTGGCCATGTTCTCTTTTTCCTCCCTAGCTGTAGGACACATCTTCTTGCTCAACTTCATATGACCAGCAAGAGGTATACTCACAGGCTTCGCATTCTTCATATTGAAGCGCTCCAATACGCGTTCAATGTACTTCTTCTGGGACAAATAAATCTTCCTTTTATCTCTAAGACGAGTAATTCTCATGCCCAAAATTTGCTTGGCATGACCAAGTCTTTCATTGAAAAAGACTTACACAACTCTTTCTTTAGCTCGTCAATCTTGGAAGTATTCTTGCCCATAATCAGCATATCATCCACATACAACAAAAGGATGATAAAATCATTGTCAGAAAACTTTTGTACAAATACGCAATGATCTGAAGAAGTCTTATTATAGCCTTGCTCCCCCATAACAGATTCAAACTTTTTGTACCACTGTGTGGGAGCTTGTTTGACGCCATAGAGACTCTTTTTGAGTTTGCATACAAAATTTTCTTTACCATCTACTTTGAAGCCCTCAGGTTGTTCCATATAAATCTCTTCTTCTAGGTCACCGTGAAGGAAGCCGTCTTCACATCCATCTGCTCAATCTCTAAATTAAGACTAGCAGCCAAACCTAGAACTGTGCGAATCGAGGACATTTTCACAACAGGAAAAATATTTCGTCAAGTCAATACCTTTCCTTTGACCGAATCCCTTAACAACCAATCTAGCTTTGTACCTGGCTTCAAGTTGTGTTCTTCAACTTTAACTTTGAACACCCACTTGTTCTTCAAAGCTCTCATGCCCTTGGGCAATTTTACCAATCATAAGTGTGGTTCTCATGCAAAGACTTCATCTCGTCTTGCATGACTTTATCCATTGATTCTTGTGCTCCTTTATATACCGTGGTTTCACGGTATAATTAATACTTTTTCCTTAAGTTTAGTGTGTTCCGAAAGCCTTTTTGTGCTAATTTTGATATAAGTTTTTCTTTGTTTTGCAGGAAATCTGTCTAAAGCTGAATGCGGGATTTTTGAGCGAAAAATGCAGAAGAGACCACCTACGGAGCTTATGACGGTCCGTCGTGCTTGCGACGGTCCGTAGGTGGCAGCGTAGAGAAGCTGCTGAAGGAAGATGGGGAAGTCTGACCAAGTGTGGGATTACGAAGTTGTGACGGTCCGTCATGGCCATGACGGTCCGTCCTGCAGGTCCGTCGTGAAGATCAGAGAAGTGATCCCAGTACCCAGATTCCAAGAGTTGAAGTATTTTGAAACGAAGACCCTCGACGGACCGTCGTGCCTATGACGGTCCGTCACACTTGCCGTCGAGGGGAATGAAGAAAGCAGCTGAAGAAATTGGACAAGTATGGGACGACGGAGCCCACGACGGTCCGTCGCGTGGTCCGTCGACCCAGCCGCGTTTTGGCAGATTTCCAGAAATTAGAATCCTTGTTTAATTAGGTTTTATTTTTTTATAAATAGTTCGAAAAACCTCGTTTTTGAGGTTAGACTCTTTGATTACCAATTCCATATAGTTAGACTTTGTGATTATAAACTTTGTGTTTTTGAGTGTTTGATATTGGAGATTGATACAAGTGATTTTTGGTGATTAATCAAGCATATTTTCGGACTTTATTCTTTCTCATTGAAGTAAGTACATGAATTCTATTTAACATATTTGAATATTGTGTTTATGGCTATGAGGAACTAAACTCCATAACTAGGGTTGTGGGAACCATAGGCAAATAATGAGATAAACCCTAACTAAAATAACAATTCTAGAATAGTGTCTTGCATGTATAATAATTCTTTTGCTTAGAAGTCTTTTTAACGGATGATCAACGTTAGAACTCGCCTTAATGCTACTTGCCGGACCAAGGAGGTAGATAATAGGAAAAGAATTATTAACATAGATTTAGTGTATACTATCTAATAGGCTAGTATTGATTGGTACGAGGTAATAACTTAGTCAAATATCGAATACGATGCTTAATATGAGGTAAAGATAAGGGTTAGGAAAGCAACACACGTAGCCGGACCAAGGTGCGGAGTGAGATTTTCTAGATGCCGGACCAAGGATTTAGAAATACATAACTTATCACTTTGCATGCAAGATACTAGGAAAAGGATTGTTATAGTTAGAATTATCAAGTTACGAACCTGTGGGGAACACGTAAACCCTAGTTACTTTAATTCATTGATTAAAACCCAATATTAAAAGCTGTCAACTGTCTCTTTCAATTACATTAGTTATTTTTACTCATTAGGTAATACACCCCCTTTTTATATTTTTACTTTCCAAGAAAGTTATTGACCAAACGATAGTAATACTAGGTTAAGTTAAGTCTAGACTATTTTCCTCGTGGGAACGATCCCAACCTCACTAGTTGGTTATTTACTTGACACGACCGCTTTACTTCTCATTTGAGAAGTAAGTTTGAGCGTATCAAATTTTGGCGCCGCTGCCGGGGAATTTAGCTTTTAGATTAACTTGAACTTCTTACTATAGTTTAGTTGATATTTCTTGATTTTACTTTGTTTTATTGTTTTTGATTTCTTTTCAGAACTATCCTCCTTGTATGCCAAATACACGGAGGAAGAGAACCGTTGTTTCCCTACGATCACGAGCTTAGCGTACACTACGAAACATGAATCGTAATTTGGGAATCAATGATGAGGACCCAAACCAGAACATCCCAGCTCCCGCTGATGTTCATGGTCAGATGTTACCCGATGCTCCGGGAACATCAACAGAGGGGACAATCATCCCGCTCCACCACGCCCCAAGCATACTACAGAGGCTATGATAACATAGCAGATTCGGATGGGCCACTGGTTTTGCCTCCTCTACCCACAGGCCACACTTTTGTGGTAACTAGTAGTCTGATGCAAATGCTCACTGCCAGAGGTTTGTTTTCAGGGCTACCTTCTGAGGATCCACATGCCCATATAGCTAAGGTAAGGGCAGTGTGTAAAAGTTGTGTGGGGAGGCCTGATTTGGATCTAGATGTGATAGGGCTCAGAGTGTTTCCTCTCTCACTGACGGGAGAGGCTGCTATGTGGTTCACTGAGCTCCCATACAACTCCATCTTCACTTGGAATCAACTACGGGATGTCTTCTTAGCACGCTACTATCCGGTCTCCAAGAAATTAAACCACAAAGACAGGGTGAACAACTTTGTGGCACTACCAGGAGAGTCAGTTAGTAGTTCTTGGGATCGATTCACCTCATTCTTGAGAAGTGTTCCAAATCACCCGCATTGATGATGAGTCGCTGAAGAATATTTCTATCGGGGACAGGATGATAACAATAAAGCAGTGTTGGACACTATAGCAGGTGGATCTTATGGAGAATGCCCTTATGCTGAGATTGCTGAGAAATTAGAGAAAATCTCCCGTAACAACAAAGCTTGGAGTACTAGGAAGTCCGATACAGGGAGAAAACACCTTCGCAGTGCAGTCCACTCACAACCCAGCCACAGATGATATTCGTGAAGAAATGGCTCAGATGAGAACTGAGCTTGGGTTGGTACTAAAACATGTCGTTGGGGGTGCAGAAAGGTTAATGCAGTCAACTATTGGCTAAACCACCACCTCCAATCGATGAGTGTTATTATGAGGAGGATTCCTATGCAGTAAATGAACAGATGGGGGGTTTCCGACCAAGTGCCCAAGGCTCTAATCAGGAAAATTGGCGCCAAGGTCAAGGGAACCAAGGTCGGAACTATGGTAACTACAATCGTGAGGGTCATTATGTCCGAGATGGAAACAACAATCGCGACAACAACTTCAACAGGGGTAGCTATGTAACAGAAACGACAGAAATGGACCCTATGTTCCTCCTCAAAATCGTGAAGTTACTCCTAGGGATGGTGGAGGTAGTATGTCGCGAGTTGAGGATATGTTGCATAAAATGATGAGGAGGTTCAATGCTAGTGATGAGCAAAATAAAGAGTTGAGGAATGATTTAGCGGGTATTGGGCAAAAAGTTGATACCATGCAATATCAATTAAGCAACTTGAGTTACAATTGGCCCAATTATCTGCAACTGTGAACACACGGCAACCGGGCACTCTTCCTAGCAACACTGTCCAAAATCCGAAAAATGATGGACATTGTATGGCTATTACTACTCGCGGTGGCAAGCAAACCATTGATCCACCTATGCCATCTAATGAGAATAAGGTGACAAAGAATCTGATAAAGTGGTAGAGTTGATGCTGAATTAGAGGATAACACTGCAAAAGATGCTGAAGTGCCTAAAAAGGTAACTCCTATGCCTAGGCCACCACCCCCATTTCCTCAAAGATTAGTGAAAAAGACCGAGGATGGCAAATATCGGCGTTTATAACAATGTTGAAGCAACTTTCTATCAATGTCCCTTTGGTAGAAGCTTTAGAACAAATGCCCGGTTACGCCAAGTTTATGAAAGATTTGGTCACAAAAAAAGATCGGTTACTTTTGAGGATGATGATAGAATGCAGCATTGTAGTGCTATTGCTACAAGATCTCTGGTCCAAAAGAAAGAAGATCCGGGTGCGTTCACCATTCCTTGTACAATCGGGCTATTACATTTTGCGAAAGCATTATGTGATCTGGGGGCAAGCATAAATCTCATGCCCCTCTCGATTTACAAGAAGTTGGGTTTGGGTGACCCAAAACCCACTGCGATGCGGCTACTGATGGCCGATCGAACAGTAAAACGCCTATAGGGATACTCCACGATGTGTTGGTAAAAGTGGAGTCGTTCATATTTCCAGCAGATTTTGTTATTCTTGATTGCGAAGTCGATTTCGAAGTGCCCATTATTCTTGGGAGGCCATTCCTTGCTACGGGAAAAGCCTTAGTAGACATGGAAAAGGGGCAGATGAAATTTCGGTTGAACAATGAGGAAGTAACCTTTAATATTTGTAGGTCCATGAAGCAGAGTGGTGAGCTCCAATCGGCATCTGCGATATCCTACAACATGGGTGAAGAACGTCTAGGTGTCGAAGCATTAGCGGCAGTGATAATGAACTTTGATAGCGATTGCATTGAAGAGTATGAGTCATTAGTCGCTGCTCTTGACCGAGGTGATGTTCGGTTTAAACCAAAGAAATTTGAGCTTGATATGAAGAATCGTGAGTCCCCACCCGCGAAACCATCTATAGAGGAAGCTCCAAAATAGAACTAAAAGCTCTCCCACCTCATCTCAGGTATGAATTCTTAGGAAAGGGTGACACTTTGCCGGTAATCATTGCGTCAGACTTGGATGCACAACAGGTTCAGAGTTTGGTGACGGTACTAAAAAGGTTCAAAAGAGCTATTGGGTGGACTATTGCAGACATTATTGGGATCCCCCCCGGTATTTGCTCTCATAAAATCCAACTCATGCCTGATCATAAGCCGAGTGTTGAGCACCAGAGACGCTTGAACCCTCCTATGCAAGAGGTTGTGAAGAAGGAAATCATCAAGTGGTTGGATGCCGGAGTCATATATCCAATCGCTGATAGTAGTTGGGTATGCCCGGTTCAGTGTGTACCTAAGAAAGGGGGAATGACTGTGGTCCCCAACGAAAGAATGAACTTGTTCCAATGAGACCGGTTACTGGATGGAGGGTGTGTATGGACTACCGTAAACTGAACTCATGGACTGAAAAAGACCATTTTCCTATGCCCTTCATGGATCAGATGTTGGATAGACTTGCCGGAAAGGGTGGTATTGTTTTTTCTTGATGGGTATTCTGGATATAATCAGATTTCTATCGCACCAGAAGATCAAGAGAAAACCACTTTCACTTGTCCATATGGGACTTTGCGTTCAGAAGAATGCCGTTTGGGTTGTGCAATGCACCCGCAACTTTCAGAGATGTATGATGTCAATATTTTCTGACATGGTGGAGGATACTATAGAAGTTTTTATGGATGATTTTTCTGTGGTTGGTGATTCATTCGAGCGATGTTTGTCCATTTATCTGAGGTTCTTAGAGATGTGAAGACTGCAATCTAGTACTAAACTGGGAAAAGTGTCATTTCATGGTGAAAGAGGGTATTGTGTTGGGTCATCGCATTTCAGAAAAGGGTATAGAGGTTGATCGAGCTAAAGTTGAGGTAATAGAGAGACTTCCCCCGCCGATCTCTGTGAAAGGTGTGAGAAGCTTTCTTGGGCATGCAGGTTTTTATCGGAGATTCATCAAAGACTTTTCAAAGATTGCACACCCATTGTGCAAATTACTGGAGAAAAATGTAAATTTTGTTTTGATGAATCCTGTCTTAAAGCATTCAGTGAGCTAAAAGAGAAGTTAGTGTCTGCACCTATCATTATTTCTCCGATTGGAACAGTCCATTTGAGGTAATGTGCGATGCTAGTGGGGTGGCTCTTGGTGTAGTATTGGGACAGAGAAGAAACAAAATCCTTCACCCAATTTACTATGCTAGTAAAGCCCTAAATGAAGCCCAGAAGAACTACACAGTGACTGAGCAAGAACTCCTCGCAGTAGTCTTTGCTTTTGAGAAATTTCGCTCCTATTTGCTAGGTACTAGAGTCATAGTGCATACTGACCATTCAGCACTGAGATATTTGATGGCGAAAAGGATGCGAAACCAAGGCTGATTCGTTGGGTATTACTGCTGCTGCAAGAATTTGACTTTGAAGTGCTGGATAGAAAAGGGACTGAAAATCAAGTTGCTGATCATTTGTCCCGTCTAGAGGATGAAGCTATGAGAGAGTTAGGGGATAAGACTGACATGATGATACTTTCCCCGATGAACATGTATTGGCTGCTTCACAAGACTTGATTCCATGGTTCGCAGATTTTGCGAACTATCTGGCTAGTGATATTGTTCCATCAGACTTGTCCTTTCATCAAAGGAAAAAGTTCATGTACGATGTGAAGAAGTTCTTTTGGGATGAACCATACTTGTATAGGAGTTGTGCCGACGGGCTTATTCGGCGTTGTGTGCCAGAATGTGAAATGTTGAGTGTATTGGAGGCATGCCATTCTTCACCTGTTGGCGGACATCACAGTGGTATCCGAACCGCTCACAAGATATTGCAATGTGGTTACTATTGGCCAACTCTTCATCAAGATGCTCATGGGTTTGCTAAATCATGTGACAAATGTCAACGAGATGGTGGTATTTCAAGAAAGCAAGAGCTCCCTCTAAACCCCATTCTTGTGATTGAGTTATTTGATGTGTGGGGTATTGACTTTATGGGCCCTTTCGTGAGTTCTCATGGGATGAAGTACATTCTTGTAGCAGTTGATTATGTATCTAAATGGGTCGAAGCCATAGCTCCTCGCAAACAATGAAGGGAAGAGTGTCACTGCATTCTTGAAAAAGAATATATTCTCCCGTTTTGGCACTCCAAGGGCCATTATTAGTGATGGGGGTTCCCACTTCTGCAACAGATTGTTCAAGGGGTTATTGGAGAAATACGGTGTTCGCCATAATGTGGCCACGCCTTACCACCCTCAAACTAGTGGGCAAGTTGAGGTATCGAATCGGGAGATCAAACAGATATTGTCCAAAACAGTGAATGCTAGTCGAACAGATTGGTCAAGGAGGCTTGATGATGCTCTTTGGGCCTACCGACAGCTTATAAGACTCCCATAGGTATGTCTCCATACCAACTTGTATATGGGAAAGCTTGTCATCTTCCGGTTGAGTTAGAGCATAAAGCCATGTGGGCTATGAAGAAGTTAAAATTGGATTGGAGCGAAGCTGCAGAGCAACGGTTAAATGGGTTGAATGAACTTGATGAATTTCGCCTGAAAGCCTATGAAAGCTCAGCCCTATATAAAGAAAAGATGAAGAAGTATCATGACAACAAAATTGAAAAACGAGAGTTAATGGTCGGGGATTTAGTGCTTCTATTCAATTCCAGATTGCGCTTGTTTCCAGGCAAACTCAAGTCCAAATGGACTGGTCCTTACACGGTTACCCAACTATTCCCTCATGGAGCAGTTGAGTTGGAACTAAGGAGGGTGTGCGGTTCAAGGTGAATGGACAGCGCATAAAAATCTATCTAGGGCATGCTGAATCGGCGAATGAAGTGATCGAGGCATACCATCTTGATGAAGTCTGAGTAATCAAGTGGCCCCAGTCGTGCCGCGACGTTAAATCTGGCGCTTGTTGGGAGGCAACCCAATACTTATTGTTTTTTTTATAGTAGCAGCATTTTTCTATTAATGGGTTTTTAAATTTGCAGGCACATCACCAGGAAATTCTGCAGAAAACTACTCTGCAGCAGCCACTGACGGATACACGATCGGGACCGTCTCACACGTGACGGACCGTCGTATTCATCCGTCACAACAGGTACGTATTTCTGTCATTTTTTGAAATATAGGGCACAACGACGGACACTATGACGGGCGGTCGCGTGAGCGACGGTCCGTCGTCGGGGACCCGTCGCGCGTTTAATGAAATTAACCCGACCCGACCC